>JANSTS010010976.1:34244-44377 GCA_026546915.1 Sylvicola fuscatus
ATTGAGATGGGTTTCTTAAGTTGGTAAATGTGGTAAATGAAAAGGATGAATTCTTTTACCGTTTACAAAAAATGGGCCTCTATATGAATCAACTGATAAAGCTTCTTTTAACTTAACTCGTTTTAAGGAAAATGCTCCATCAAGAAAATCATTTCTCAATATTTTAAAAGGTTTTCGTTTTTTGCAATAGGTTAAATGTGCAAACAAATAAGTATTAAATAAGAACGACACAATTTGAGCCTCACATCAATTTAAATAGCGCGAACTCAATTGTTATCAATAACAATATCGCTATCATGACAATATTCCCTCAAAATATTATGCTTTGCCGTTCACATTATGCTCGAGCCCCCCCCCACAATTGTAATTCCTGACATTATACGAAATAAATTCATCCCATGAGCTTTTGTATAAGCGTCCACGATATCTTGTCACCTAATGATTATTATTATGCTTGTACTTTCAATGAGCATGTGTAGTGGGTATATTTAAACGGCGGTAATTATTCGACAGGATGCGGTGTCATGTGGTAAAATGCGAGGATTTATAAATAGTCGCCATTAGGTAGATAGCGAAAAGGTCAAACCGGTGTCACATTTATTAGCATAATTCAACTTATCGTTGAATCTCTTTTGTCTCATCGTGTCATGCCATATAGAATAATGCGAACAGTGATGCTGAGCATAAAATTTAATGCCATAATTGAGACTTTCCATACATATACAATACGCCAGAATATCATACAATTTTAATAATAAAGCAAGAATGTCCTTATTCAAATGTCTAGCAAGTTCTAAGTTCCAGCATATGGTCGAGGCAGCATACATTCCTCGAGATCATTATATTTCATGTACAGCCACTTCATAGATGTACTTATTGCATGATTTGGCAATTGGCAATCGTCTATCATTGTCCATTCAACCATCAACAGACATTTATTAGGGTTTGTTTGCATTATAACTGTTAAATTTGGTTGCATTTTACTGACTGCACTTCAAAAAGGTACACATTTGGCCTCAACTTCTATTGTTAGCATCCATTTATGCTGATAATATTGTTCTAGCCAAAGTAGCATATATTAGCAGTGGCTGCCAATGAGTACTGCTCGTACTTACGTCAATCTAATCACTTCTCAAAATTCGGCCATAATCTGTACTCTGTATTATTTTGCATGGGCATTATCAGTTTTAGAAGTTCATTTGAATACGAGCATGTTCAAATCACTGCTGGATTGGGAACTTCACAGATTAGAGGGCATATGTATGTAATGTAATTGAACTAAATTGTACGTACACTTTGGCCTAACTTTGATGGAAAATGTTAATTGATTGATGAGTTTGTTTAGAAAAGTGTACTCGACGTTCACATACCTCACATATGATTTATGCAGCAAATTAGGATTTGTTTCAGGACAATTAAACGAAACATGAACCTCATTTAAAATTGCATTTTTTTTTACTATACATGTATTGTATATATAATATCTATTATTATAATTGTTTTATGTATTTAGTTGCGAAATAACTACGGGTAATAAATTACTAACAAAAATTAAAGCAATTTTTCACGATTTTCTGCAGTAGCTAGTTTTAATAGGATTTTACTAACCTTTAATTGAAGAGGTTCGAGTTCCCAGAAGAAAAGCGGCACTCAAATTTCTGAAATGAAAGATATGTAATATTTTAAAATACTTTTCTTAGTGATATATGTTTACTTAGATAATTTAAATGCTTAACTAGAGTCTAAAGTATTATTTCGGTATACTAATTTTTAAATTTATAAGAATACGTGGAAAAATTGAACACAAAAATAAAGCTGCACCTTAATTTTCTTCTTCTTCTATTTGTATCTACGATAAACAAAATCTAAACAAATGTTTAAAAAATATGGAAAACGAGTTTTTCAGGAAAATCTGAATGTAAGGTACATTCGCTTCTTGTATGACTAAAGCCTATATGTATATTAAGGGTCAACAACAATTAAGCTAACGATAAATGCGTTAAAGTGTTTTTGGAAGATTATAGCATCTTCTTTTAAGAAAAGGCTTAGCACCATTAACATTGAAAAAAAATACATTTTCTATACTTCATTCAAATTATAATCCGGTTAACTAGGAAATACGTTGATTTCCTGCATATTACAAACATGATCTAACAAAAAATTCCTTTACGATAAAAAATATGAATTTTTTAAAAATAAAATTATTTTGGTAGACACCAATAGTTGTATATAAACCATTTAAATTGGATTTCTTTGGACGAGAACTAATATAGTAGTAACATGTTGCAAACATCTATATTTTATTTGAAAAGCAATCATTTAATAATATTTTGTATTGCAACAGAACATTAAATTGAACTGTCATCAATAAGTAACTTGTCGAATATTTAGAAACAATTTTGCCAGCTTTAAGTTACCAGCGAAACGAAATAATGTTTTTAAATCAAAATATGGCCGAAGGCCGTTGTTGGCACTTCCTATTTCCTATATACGCGGCGAAGTTCGATAATAATCTTTAACCTTCATGCTTTTGCATCATTCCAATTATACACTCTGTTTGCACCAAGTATATTGCAGTTAGATCGCAAATGCATTTACACAAAACATGTATTAATAAATAGTTATTGAAATTAAATCTTATCTGTCGACTAATATTACCGATTACACAAAAAAAATCGAATGAAAATCAGAAAAATCTTTTCAAAAAGGGGTCAAGAAAAATTATCTGTGCTGGTCTAATATGAATCCAATTTTCAGACAACAATATTCATATAACATAAGTATAAATTGACAGACATTTAAAAAAAATTAATCTTAAACTTAACTTTCCAATAATTGTTTTGTCTACGAACTATTTTGCAGAACAAAAAAAAAAACAAAAACCTTTCCCCCATCTCACATGCATAAATACATTAGTTTAGAATAGAAAATGAGTAATTAAATTAGAACTTTGTAGACGCCCGCATTAATTCCTAACGTTGTGTTGTTGCAAATTAGTAAATTTATAGTTTGGGTAATGTCAGATGCGCATAATTCAATATATCGTCCACAGAAACTTATTTATTGCGAAGAACCACAATTATGCCACGTTGTACCCCATTAATTTTAAATAAGTACACATAATAGAAATAATAGACTAACTGTGGAAGTCGAAGATTTTAAAATAAATTTACCGCATCTTCTTAAACAAAAGCACAAGTAAAGGGGAACATTTACGTACGTTTTATTTTATAATCTTGGAATCTGATAAACATTGAATTTCAAATATATCTCGCGTAAATGTTGTCAGTTATTTATGTTGAATACGGCCGATACTTACTAAATTCGAATGGAAACATAATTTTGTGAAATTATCAAAATGAATCTCTGGTAATGTTAATTTGAGCATCGACAGCTGTTGGCTGAATTATCTTGCCAGTTTTAATCAGTTTGTCTGGTGGCCGCGATTTATGCAAATACAGTAACCACGTTTCAATTAACTCTTTAATGATAATCGTTTCATTTTCAGCTGTGTGTCATGGGTGAAATAATTGACAGCAATTTCATTTCAATTTTGTAATTACTTTTCTCTACATTTGTGGCCTATGCAGTTGAGCTTATCAATCTTAATTGGTAAAAAGCTCTTTTTGACTAGGTTCGGCTATAATTGGCTGCCTGGTGATGTTTCACATGTTTACTGCAATTGGATATTCATTTTAAATTGTCACCATTATTAATAATTGATAAACATAAATAATATGTAATATGACTTGATTTGAGTGTAGAGGTATTATCGTTATTCTGTAATTTAAATTATCAATTTATTGTTGTTACTTCAATTATGTTTGTATATCGCTAGTAGATAAATACGAATTATCCTCAAAAAAACAAACTTCCAACATAAGTGACAATTTTGATTTATATATTATGTAATTGCAATATCTAATCGCAAAACATTTTTAACCAAATCTTCTTCATCTTTTGCAATATAAAGTTAAACACGTTGATTATCACCTGAGGTTATCACGATTAGCAGATTAGAAGTTTGGCTGCATAAAATGGTATACTAAAGTACATAAATCGGATTATGGGTATAAAAAAAAAGTTTTGTCGCATAAAACTTATATTCGTAAATGTTTTTTTTTCAATTGAATAAAAACATAAGGAATATGTTAAGTATATTTATATAAAATTTTGCAGATTGATTATTCCAGTTGAATACTCAATAAAACGTAGACTTCTAAAACCCTTCAAACAAGTAAAGTACGATAGTTTGATATCCTTTCCATTTTTATGGGACAAAAATAATGTATTTTTATCACTCTCTGAATTAATTTGGGAATAAAAAAATAGAAGTACCCCAAACATGTCCAACTATACTATAAAAAAAATTAAGATAAATGAAGTAAAATAAAAAAATCTCCCTAAGCTCATACTAGAAGTGGCAATCAATTTTTTTAAGCAAACACCACAAAAAATGCGCGTTTGGTTATGCGAATTCATGGATCAGAAATCGGCGAATGAGAAATGCGGCTTCAGGCTAAATGGTAACCATAAAGTCCAAGCGTTCACAGCCCTTGCACGTACCAGCCTGAAGTATATTCGATTTCTAAAGCCGCGCGGACCACGCGTACCCGTAAGAGTGGAGGTGTGGGCTGAGCATGTGATTGATGGTGAGTCGATATGCATGAGCTTTTTTCGCGAAATCTATACGAAATGCTGTATTTTTCAGTTTTCACAGCTTTTTCGTTTATTTTGTTTGTTGTGCCTTGGCGCTATACGATACCAGCCGTTGATGCACCGTGTCTGCGCAAAGTGTGCAGTTGTACGCTCTCTATATCTCGTGTGTGCATTTTTCATGTGTAGCCGTTGTGCCATGCATTCTTTCTCTTATTTCAATACACGGGTGTAAAAAGATAAAGTTTATGCGAAATGGGTTCAAAACAAAAAAAAAAAAAACAAAGTGCACAGAAAAAACGAACGAAATGCAATTTTCGAATATAGCTTTTATTCCCTTCGCTTGTGCCCATTTTCGTTGGTCCTTGGTGCTGCAATACATTTTTTTCGTGGCACAATTTATTCAGCACAGGATTCGGACGGAGTATTTTTACTTTCCTTTTGTGGTGACTGCACATCGTTTTGCTTTTTATGATTCGGCACATTTACATTCAAATAAAACTTGACTGCACTTGCCAATTGGGTGTTGCAAATATGAATTTGTGCAACTTTTTAACAAATTACAATACGATTGCAATTTCCCTATGATTATAATATTTTTCTAAAGCCAAAATGCTCTTTGTAGATCTTCTATAATTATTTTATTAAATATTTGCTATAATATTTATTTTCGTACACTGATTTTATGTTTGCTATTTGTAAGTACATAAATTAAATAACAGTAATTATCACATATTTCTACTACTAAGGGTTACAAGAAACATGAATCCACACAAACACACACACACACACACACTGAACTGCTGATAACTGAAAGCATCTTCAAAGGTTATCAGTTGGAACTTTTTAGAGAATCCGCAGCGTTAATCCAATCAAATACTTTCCACCATCTGTAAGAATGCATGTGCATCACAAAAAGCGCACCTCATCAGTAATTGTGTGTAAAATGAATTCCGCCGCCAAATTTTCTATTACCAGCTTTGGAATCGACGCCAAAAGTCTGTGAGTATCTTGCGTGTCCGTCAAGTCGTGAGTTTCCATCTTGACTGCGCCACAAGTTTAAGGAAGTAGCTGCTGAGAAGTCAGTCCCAATTCCTTCCTCGTGATCAGCGTCTAGTGTAAAGTCTATCTGTCGCTTAGGTCGGAAGGAGTTGATAGGTTTCGAGGTACACGTTGAGATAAGTAATAGAAAAAGAACCCAGAATGTGAATCGCACTTGTTTCATTGTCACAGCTGTATAACTTGAGATGATTGTAATCGGATGTCTGAATGTTAACTGACCAGTGATTTTGTTTACGAAAAGTCAACGTCTTATCTTCTCAGTATGGTGAAGCAATGTCGAGTTTCAATGACGTTGTTTCTTGCGAAACATGTGTACTAGTTTTCTTAAGTATAAGAATTCCATTGAACCACCCTGTACTATGATTCATTTAAAATTTTAAGTGAAGTTGGGTGGAATTAAAGCAATACTTTTTGCGATATTCGTACCATATAATCTTCCGCATTAAATGTGGAGCGACACTTCGCTTGGATCGAACGGAATCTCCACCAATCCTCATTACATATTCATATGTTTAAAATACTCAATGTTCAGCTTATTGAAACCATATTGAAATACACACGGATTTATTATACATTATTTGCAGCGAAAAGTAATGTAAATCCAAAACCACCAATGTATACAAAACGTAATATAAATTGCAAATTCTACTCAACATAATTGATTAATATGCACTTATGCGATATTATACATATGTGGGAGTGACCTACCAACACCTCTAAAGCAACAACAACCATTTACAACTGATAAGGATAATTAATTCCACTCCAAAATGATTGTTTTCGATTACATGTTTGCACAAAACGCTTTCAAATGAAAGTGTGAAAATAATATTTGGTTGGCTGAGTCGGCAGGTGTAGTTATTAATTCAATTCCGTTTTCTGTGAATGTAACAATTTTGATATAATGAATTTGGCTGATTTAATACTATTAGTACAATAATTGTAGGTTTTAAATTTTTTCTGACTTTCACATGGAATTTGCCGATTTACTGAGAATCGATATGGTTTCCATATTTTAATATTTCTGATTTTTCAAATTTGATTAAATATTCACCCTGAATAACGACATCGAATTAAGGAGAAAAACATTCAATTTGTATTAACAAATTCAAACCTAATGCAAAGCTTGGATACTTTTTATTTACCATTAAACAAATCAGGTGTCTTATTAACAACAAATACTTATAGAAATTTTGTAATCAACAAATATAAGAATTTATCTCAAACTGAAACTCGAATTGGCTGTATTAAGTAATCATGTTGGTACTCAGCCTTTAATACGCGTGTAATCAGTGTTCATATGGTTTATTCAATTTCGAAAATGTATGTATTTGATCACATGATTCGGTGATGGTCATTCCCAATGTTCGGTTTATATGTACAGTGCATATAACGGTATACAATGCATCTAAAGTACTTTCTTATGTGATGTATATCACCTCTCATGCTCTTAGAAGATCAAAACCTGAACTCAACAAACATTTCACAAGCGCATTGGCCACAAAAACATGCAATTTGAATTAATGCACTTTAGATGTTTAAAAGGAGCACAGGCTAAGGGAATACAGTCTCAAACCCCAATGGCTCTTACATTTGGTTTGTTTATACCAGCACGTGGTGGAAAGAAGACGTCTGCTTGAGATGTGTGCGATTGGTTGAGGTACGGCTATGGTCTATGGAATATCGAGACAATGTTAATATGCATTTTTTATGTTATTAGTTGCTTCAATCATTCATTTCATTTTTTCATTTTCTTAAAGAGATCAGTTTTTTTTTATCAAGTTAATAAATCTGACCAATCACTTATGTACATAAGAGCAATTACCGAAAATCTCTTTGTAAGAATTGGAAAATTAAATTATGAATTAATATTATATTATTATTTTAAACAAATTTTGCTTGAAAATGTGCGATTATTGTGTTATCTCGACAAGGACAAGATAAACTTTGGTCGTTGGGGCAACGTTAAATATTCGGTAAATATAAATCAATATTAAACAATACTTATGTTAAATTTCAATAATATGTATATTTCGCTTCATAGTCCATATAAAATTGGTCAATTAAATGACAATAATAAAGCAGAAGTTAATTTTTAAGTAAAAATTAATAGAAAAAATATAAAGTTTGAAATAACAAATATATTTTGCTATAATTAAATATTGTCAATAAAACTAGGTGACCAGGTCAGTTAAATAAAATTACAATAGAATTGACCAGAATTTTGTATTGAGATTAGAAAATATGTTTTTTATGATACATTTTTATCCTTTCTTGAATTCTTTTATTTATGGCGATTTCATTATTAAAAAATTCGTTTTTAAATTAGAAACAAATCAAACCAACAAAACGAAACAAACATTTTTAGAACTCAATTCATTTTCAACAATCCAAATGTAATACCAAAATTCTATAAATTATGAAGCATTAATAAACAAAACGACATTTCGTAAAATTAACGAGAAGCTTTCGATTCCAATTTCCATTTATGCGGATACTCTTAAATAATGTTGTGCAAATAGCAGTTTCTGTGGAGTAAAAAATGCTCAGCCTTATATGTTATATGCGCAGAGCCTCAATACCAGCTAGATTCATATGTGCATTGAATCAACTAATAATTATAAATTGCAGCTTTATATGTAAACTGTACATATATGTACAATCTCCACTAAGTAGGAGCTTATGGTACACTTTTAAGTGTACCGCTTTTTTTAAATACATTCTTTTCGTCGGAAAATGTGGGTGGAGCCTTCCAGGGAAAACTAATTTAAAGATAAAAACTTGACGAACTTTTTAAGGGGAAATATTTCTCGGGAGAGTTGACTTTCGCCCCGCATTTTATGCTCATACCCTAAAACATTCGAGCAACAGAAAAACTGTTTTGAAGCTCACTTTTTACGACTGTATGTGTGTCAACATTGATAGGCAGGAAGCGCATAAAAGGACATTTAATGTATTTGTGAGCGCGAGATACAAGTATTTGGAGAAATTGGATCTCTGAAAATGTCGCTGAACTGGCAAAGCACAAAAAAAGTGAACTTGCATTCAGTTGATGTTGCCGTACCAAATGAACCGCATGTTTGTATTAGTTGAAATTATATTTTTAATTTTTTAACATATTCATTTAATTTAACCAACAACTGTCATATAATATAAATAAAAACAAATAATTACATCTTTTGCTTCTAAAATTCAATAGATAAAAAATCCGTACATTTGTTACCACTTACAAGCAATCAAACAACGATCAGACACAATAAAAGCTAATAAAAACCAAAGCTATATAATTGAGAGAGTCTCTTAACCGACATTTACATTAAGCACCAATAAAAGCTCGGTTAACACAACAGTTAACAAGAAAGTTTACAATCCTTGAACGCGTATAGAAGTGCCAAGATGAAATATTTTGCTTATCTGAACACTGAAGGGTAGAGTGTTAATGGACCCAAGGGAGGGCAATAAAATTACGAGAACCCCCAAAAACAACCAAAGAGATGCGAAAATATGTATATGTACGTCTACTTTCTACAACTTCGATGTATACAAAATATCTAGATGGATTGTTTTACTTCTCGGCATAATGCTCAATTCGTCTTTATGCTTTTCATCCCTGATTTTCCCTTTCTTCATGCAGTAACTGGTATTCAACAGCAACAGGTTAAAGCTTTTTATTTCAAATATTCATTATACGAATATATAAAGAATATTTCGTCTCAAACTGTTTGAGATCAAGCATTTCAGTTTTAAGTCATTTACTATGTATTCAATTGAAGTATAAAAGCAATCTATGTAATTAAAATGTTTGTTTCGGCCTTGAATACAATAAAAAGCACATATTAAGCATATTATACCTATGTGGCAAAAATTTATGCTTTCATATAAGTTGCGTCGTAAAATCTGATTTTTACTTAAAAAGATCATTCTTCGTTTTAATATTGAATCATTACAACATTAAATTAGAATTAGTCAATAATTTGGGATGTTTTTACTGTTTTTCTAAATAAAAAAACATTGAACTGATATACGTATAAATATTGTAAAGACCAGCCATTGATACCACAATGATCCTGTAAGCTGGCTTCAATTACATATTTTAGAATTATCGATCGAATGTCTCCTTGCACAAATACTCGTTACTATAGAGCATAGTTCATACATAATAATACAACATAATTGTTATTTACCCCCATTATTTGCCCAGATCTCACGTTCGACGTTCGGTAAACACAGCACCGACTGTAACATGGTGGTATGCAGATCGAAAGACACATAGATTAGCATTTCTCGTTAATGCAGAGACGGGCTTAATTGGAAGTGTTGGAACTTGGAGGTTTCGTTGTACCTAAACCATCGACCATTTTATGTATACCAGCATTTGTTTTCGGCAATCAGCGCGTAACCAAGTGACGTATTCC
>JANSTS010010987.1:36034-46784 GCA_026546915.1 Sylvicola fuscatus
CAAAAACACCCTGTAACTTCTTAAGTTGCCTAAAGAAATTGTTTAAGTGGCTCACTCAAAGAATAAGAATTTAAGTGACGTTTCAGTGTCACCGTTAAAATACTCTTACAGCCTGAAATCCTTTATTTTGGTTAAAAAAAATACGATTTTCTTAAAGATTTAGGTAAGTTCCTTAATAAACAGTTAAACAGACGATAAGCCGGGTCGAATTATTTCCCCAACGGACATTTGGACAGTAAAATCTGCCTGGCCTGGCACCACTGGCACAGAATCAAAACAAAATTCGTAGCTAGAAAAAGTTGCGGGGAGCGCACGCGCAGCACAAAGAAGCAGCGTTCAACATGTGTGGTCCTTTAGCACAGAAATAAGAAAAAGAAACGAAACGAAGCAAACGTGAGTCGTCTTGTGCAGAATATCGAAAAACAATGGCAGGAGGAATTAAAGTCTGCATCCGTTCCCGAAAAAAGTTCTAGTTTTCCTCTAAACGGGTTTTCTCCAGTTGTTTGGACCAAATTTTGTGTGATAATTAAATGTTCAGCTCCAGTGCATCTAAATGGGGTTAAAACAATTAGTGGCTTAATTTGGATGCGCATTTATTTATTATTATCAATAATTGCATTCCAATCACGTTGGCTGGACAGTGAAACGATTGCGGAACCAAATAAGCGCGATGAAATGTGTTCATTGAGTACGTCACTTGGAGTGGCCAAATGCTAGAATATTTTGATGATTTAGACAGAAAACGAACAATTTTTCTCCGGAAGAATTCCTTGAGGAACAAAAACTTAAGACAACAAACAATTGGTAATTAGTTAAGTCACCAGTGGCAGTGGTGGATTGAAAGCAGCTTCAAGTGGATTGGCGTCCAGTTTTCGGCCATCATGAATTGGTAAGAACAATTTAATTACCTTTTTTTTGGTGGGGAAAAGAGAAAGCAGAATTCCAAGAATGCACTGATTTGTTAAGTGAGGTTATGTTTAATTCATTGAACCTCTGTTTACATTTTTATCTTGTTTTGATTGGTTTTTGTTTGGCTTTTGCAGCATTTACATAATTTTTCTGTTCATTGGCTGCGGCTCGGCGAGTTTACTGTTTGGAGAGCAACGCTCAACATCTTCAGTGGACATTAAACATCCAGTTCTGGAACCAATTGAAGGAACCAGAAATTTTCGAATAAATGGTAATTAGTTGAATTTATCCCCCAAAAAAACGGTTGATTTAACTGTGAAAAATGTCCCAATTGACAGGCACAAAAGGTAAGGACAACAAGCCGTGGTATGACGAGCGAGATTTTCGCCACATCCACTGTGTCCGACCAGCCAAATGCGAGATCCTCAAAAATATGACGTGCTTCGGCTCGAAGCTTCCGTACACCAGCACCAGTCTGGACCTGACTGACTCCTTCAGTCAGGAGGAGAGCCGGGAGCGCCTGCACAGCTATGAGGCTCTTAGGAATATACCAAAATGTTGGGCAGTTATTCAGGTAGTCTCAATTCCTGGTGTGACAATTCAAATTTTTAATTATCATACATTTTTCCAGCCATTTTTGTGCGCTGTTTTTGCACCAAAATGTGAAAACATCTCAAAACACGGTGAGATGGTGTACTTGCCATCGCTGGAGATGTGTCGAATAACATTGGAGCCCTGTCGAATCCTGTACAACACCAGTTTCTTTCCGGAGTTTCTGAAGTGCAATGAAACACTATTTCCGCCAAAGTGCAACAACGAAGTGAGGGAGATGAAGTTTAATGCGACTGGGCAGTGCATGGCGCCTCTGGTTCTGGCTGATTCTACCAATAATTACTATGAAGGTAGCAAGGAGTTTTTATTTATTATGATTTTTTATGGTTTTTTATTGTTTCCTTTTGTTTTTTGGGTTATTTTTGGGGAAAATAAAAGACATTGAAGGATGCGGCGTCCAGTGCAAAGATCCCCTCTACACGGACGACGAACATCGCCAGATACAAAAGCTGATTGGCTGGTGCGGCCTGATTTGCATGCTCTGCAATGGCTTTGTCATCGCCACATTTGCCATTGACTGGCAGAATGCCAACAAGTGTCCAGCTGTCATTGTGTTTTACATCAATTTTTGCTTCTTGATTTGTTGTTTGGGGTAAATTTTGTTTTTCTCTTTATTTTCCTGAAATCGCCAATCCTGACCCATTGACACGTTATTAAAAACAATTTTTTCCAACAGTTGGCTGATACAATTCACTCCAGGCAGTCGTGAAGACGTGACATGTCGAAAAGACGGAACTTTACGTCACTCTGAGCCATCAGCGGGTGAGAATCTCTCCTGCATCATCGTCTTCGTGATGGTCTACTATTTCCTGATAGCGGCAATGGTCTGGTTTGTGATACTGACGTACGCCGTCCACATTCGTGCCATCGGCAACGTGCAGGATCGCATCGATAAAAAAGGTTCCTACTTTCATCTGGTGGCCTGGTCACTGCCGCTCATCCTCACCATCACCACGATGGCGCTGAGCGAGGTAGACGCCAACAGCGTGAACGGCATCTGCTTCGTTGGCTACCTAAATCACTCGATACGCGCCGGCCTGCTGCTCGGTCCCATTGGCGGCGTCCTCCTGATTGGCGGCTTCTTCATGTTTCGCGGCATCATAATGCTGTTCAATCTGAAGACCGGCATCAAATCCAAACCGGCCAGCAGCAAGTTACACCTGATCATCATTAGGATGGTGATGTGTGCCATGTTCATCTGTGTGTTCATTCTGGTGACGATATTCTGTCACGTCAACGAGTTTCGGACGTCCCATCTGTGGGCGGAGAGTCTGCGCAAGTTCATCATCTGCAAGATAATGGCCGCCTACACAGACTCCCAAGCGACCTGTAAAATCGAGAATCGGCCAAGTGTGGCGCTGCTGCAGCTGCATTTGCTATGTCTGTTCGCTTCCGGCATTTTGATGTCGTCCTGGTGCTGGACCAGCTCGTCGCTGGAGACGTGGCGGCGCTACCTGAAAAAGGCGTGCGGCAAAGAGGTGGCGGAGGATATCAAAATACCCAAGCACAAAGTGATCGCGTACACGTGGGCCAAGCGCAAGGAGTTTCAGGATCGTGGCCGACTGTCGATAACGTTCTACAACACGCACACCGACCCGGTGGGTCTGAATTTCGACGTGAACGACCTGAACTCGACGGGTACAAATGAGATCAGCTCCACTTGGGCCAATTATTTGCCACAATTTGTAAAGCGACGATTTGCACTTACAGGATTCGCGCTGGCCGGCATGACGAACAATTCGGCCAGCTGTGGGCCGCGCAAGAGCTCCGTTGACTCTGAGATCAGTGTCAGTGTGCGCCACGTGTCGGTGGAGTCGCGTCGCAATTCCGTCGATTCGCAGCTGTCCGTGAAAATAGCCGAGATGAAGACGAAGGTGGCGCGTAGCAACCACCGCTCCAGCAAGGCGGGCAAGACGCGCAGTCGCGGCAAGGACTTTTTCGCGGCCGGCCGGCGGTACAGTCGACGCGAGAGCAGCACCTCGGTGGAGAGTCAGATAATCGCGGCAATGAAGAAGACGTCGTACACCAGCGGCAAGGATAAGTCGATGAAGCGTCGAAGCGCCAGTGCTGGACTGGTGGACGCCGATCAAATCAGCAATTTGATAGCAAACGGCAATCTGATTCTGCCGTTCCTGCAGAATCAAGGCATGACGACGACGTCTGATGATGAGGTGGCCTCCAGAACCTCGCTGAAGATACGTGACTCACGCTTCGACATGGTCCTGCGACGTGGCCACTCGGATGACGAGGACGACAGTCGCGACAACAGCGCCGATCATCGCAAGCATGGCATTCACATCGAGGAACTGCTCTCCGAAGATGACGGCAAGTACGTGGTGTCGAATGCTCTGGTCAAGGCTGGCCAGAAGGGCATGGGCAACAGCCTGAAGAGCAATCGCAGTCGCAAATCGTCCCGGCAGAGCTCACGACGCACGGCCAAAGCCAAAATCAAGCCTATGAAGCGCGAGGTGGCCGTCTCCACGATGTCCGGCGGTGATGACTCGTCGTTCACGTCATTCCATTCGGAGCTGGACCTGGCCGGCGTCCAGAGCTCGTATTCGGGCATCTCGGCGTGCAAGACGAACTCGCGCACCAGCAAACGCAGCTGTGACGTCGGCATTCAGGCGAACGCGTTTGAGATCGCCACACAGACGATGTCGTCGTTTGATGATCTTGACCTGAAGGCGTCGTCACGCAACAATTTTGCCGACAACAAGCTGATGGAGGACAATGAGGACAGCTGCACAGAGAGTCACACGCTGTTGCCCGTCAAACGCAAGGAGGCCGTCATTATGGGACGACGCGACACCTCCGCCATGACCGAGTCGGAGAAGCTGAAGCTGCTGCTGCTTCCGTCCAATTCTGCTAGGTAAATGCGCCATCAAACTTACATAATATTTAATTGTTTCGACAAATCACTTGGAAAGCTATTGCGGCTCATCTTGGTCGGTGTCTGACCAATGGTCACTTAACTTACTATTAAGACGCTTGGTTGGGTGGCTGACACTTGAAGCTATCGATTAATTTAGTAGGATTGTCAACTCGAATCAAATTTTGTAAATCCCAACGAATCTCATGACAATTTTTAGAGCCTAAGACTTAATTTTCTAAGACCTCGGGACACAACGACGATCAAATTGTACCAAAATTATGAGAATCAACATCTTAAACTTAAGAAAACCGATGTAGACTGTTCTGTTTGCTGTCCTTCACATTCATTCACTTTGAATAGCCAATAAGTAAACCTTAGATGTCCTTCAATCCTATATTCTTAATTACAAGAAATCCTTGTGAGTCTCAATTGTCAAAGTTCTTTGAAGTAGTATTAAGAAAGCGAGATTTCTCATCTTAAATTATTTTAATAGATTTAAATTGCATAAATTATTGCAACAATTCAATTATTAATTTAAACCTAAAAATTGTAAATATTTTTAAGATGTGCCTTTTTCAATGAAACTATATTGATTTTGTATGATTGAAACGTCTTAAGAAAGATGATAAGAATGTAAAAATAGCCAATAAAATGACATAAATTTTATATTCTATTAAGGAGTTTTTTGTCGTCCATGAAGCCTGTTAAGGGGATTAATTTAATCCTTGAAATTTAGTATTGTCAATTTGCCGTCAATAATCGGTATTAATTGATATCTGGAGGCTTCCTGGTCCAGAAATGAAAATCTCCCATCGCTGGTCAATTGGTCATCCTGAACATTACCAAAATCCGAATTCTGACATTTATATATTGAAATATTGGTATATCCACGTGCCCCTCTAATCCCAACTAATCATTGATACCAAGGACGAATAACGGAATTCATCTCGTTTAGCTCATGTTATCCAAATTCTCTAAACACTTTCGGCCCTGGTTCCGTCCCATAATACAATTATTATCTATTGTCAAAGTGAACAAACCAGCAAATTGAATTAGTTAAGTTGGGCAGCCAAATTTACATTTGCCATAAATACACCAATTTAAAGCTGGAACATAGAATAGATGTTTTTTTTCTGGTCAAGATTCCAAAAGATGATGACATAATAATAAATCCAACAATCAAATCGCCACCTCATCGTCTTATTTCGGTTCAGAGGTCACCACCTAATGGATTACAGGTTCATTTCCGTGTACATAATTCTATTGGAAGAAGGATTTGCTTCCAAAATCGACATAATCCCAGTCATCGTATGGAATTTGTAGCGTGTAAATTGAAGATGAAGTGATTGCAGCCTGCCCCACATGAGTGAAGCGTGTGACTCGCACACGAATCCCATAGAAATTCATTAAGTAGCCGCAGATTATTAAATTTATCACAATGCACACATTATGATATGTGGCGAGCATAAAAGTGCACATAAGAATCGAGCCTCCGCGCCTAAGTGGCGCACATTGTGTAGGTTACAATGTTTTCCGAAAAGAAGCATAAAGAATGGTGATATGATATCGCGACGGCGAGCGAGAGTGAGAGGAGTGTCATGATATTAAGTCGACACCCGAATGGGACGTCCAGTTTTGTGTTGTCATTCAGTTGATGCAGAACCAGCCAAGTGAATTCATCTCAAGAGGGTCGACAAGTGTTTTGTGTGCAAAGTTTTTTGTTTTTGTTTGAAGTAAATCATTTGGGATGAAGTCGTTTGTGGTGTTGATCACTTTGGCGGCGGGACTCTGTCTGATTCAGCAGAGTTCTGGGCAGGCTTCTAATCCGTCTGGTAAGTATTTTAAAGATTTCAATCGCTTCCTTGGGAATTTCGATTGGGGGGACTGGTTTTAAGCCGGGATTTTAGGATGATTGTCATCAAAAAAAAAACGGTTACTGAAGTGATCCACGGTTGGGAATTGAGTTTTGTTTTGAAAAATTAAGAAATCAAGTAAAAATCTTATCAGCGGCGCTTGCCTCTTCCACAATTCCTTCACTCCACACACAAATTCGTTAAATATAGAACGATAAATATGTCAAGCATGCACAAAACTCCACTCCGGAAGCGCTAATCAAGAAGTTTCTGTCCGTTTCACTTACACGAACGCGCCACAAAAACAGAATACCATCCACTCCAATTCAGAGCTACTCACACAATCTCCCACATCTATTTAGCGCCGCTATTCCGTAATTAGTCAACAAAACAGCCAAATTTGCAGCGGTTTAGCCGAATTATTCCAGCCGGTTAATCCGTCCAATTAATCAGCTTCCATGAATTCGCCCCTTAGGCACCAAATCGCCAAACATGACATGGACTGAGATGATAAAGCGCGACATATTCGCCAGCTACGACAAATACGCCCGGCCATCTGAGCACAACAACACCACCGAGGTGGTACTGAAGATGAATCTGGTCCATCTGGACATTGACGAGCGTAAATCCGTGATGAACGTCAATGGATGGCTGCACATGGTACAGCCACAAAACTCACCCCATTTCTGTCAATAATCCTGTTTCATCCTCAATGTAGAAATGGTTTGACGCCAAACTGCAGTGGAACGCCTCCGAATACGGCAATCTGGACACAATTCACATTGGCGAGCACGAATTCTGGCAGCCGGACATTATGCTGTACAACAGCGCCACCGGCAACAATATCGATCACTTTGGCAACACGAACGCCATCCTGAAGAGCACCGGTGAATTGTTGTGGGTACCGCCATGCCGGTTCGCCGTACTGTGTCAGTTTGACCTGCGCTACTGGCCGTTTGACAAGCAAATGTGCAGCCTGGTGTTCGGCTCCTGGACCTACAACAGCTATCAGATTGATTTGGTGGAGAATGGGCCAGACAGTATCAACAATGATCATTATATTACGGAGAATAGTGAGTGGAAGATTACGGAATTGGCCACGCAGCGCAATGTCAAGGTGTATTCCTGCTGCGAGGAGCCGTACGTGGATGTTTCGTTTAACATTAGCGTCGTCCGGCGGACGCCAATGCACAAAGCGGTTATAATCACGCCAGCTTCCGTCATTGTGCTCATGACTTTGGCCAATTTTTGGCTGCCAGCCCAGTCGGGTGAGAAGATCCTGTTGAATGGCGTTAATGCTTTGATCATTTGCATGATGCTGCTGTATTTTGCCCAGCATCTGCCTGTAATGGCGCTTCATACGCCGCTGGTTGGTAAGTGGTTGTTGGTTCTGGTTCTGGGACAGGATTTCACAGTGGTTCTTCAGTTTTGTTTTACAGCAGCAGCTTCTACATGGTTTGCTTCTCTATGATTATGTCAGTGATTGTCATGAATCTGTCACGCAATCGACACGCCAATGCGGTGCCGTGGGCTATCAAGAAGATGCTGGACGGATGCATTGGCTCAGCTCTGGGCCTGAAGTCAATTGTTTTCCATCCGCCGCCGCAGAATCGCGCCGAGGAGCTGCGTGATCAGCCATTTGACGAGCACACAACTTCGGAAGATCACCAGATCATTCAGACAGCTTCCAAGAGTCCAATGCAGCAGGATTGGATTGTTCTGGCAACAGCCATTGATCGCATCATGTTCCTGATCTACTGCTTTGTCTTCATTGTACTGGCTGTAGCCTACTCCATTTAGACCAAACCTAAAACAATTGAATTTAGAACCTTCCAGCTCTTCCTTGCTACTTTAGATTGTTTTGTTTTGTTTCTTTTTTTATGAAATATATGTATTTTTATGAAATGTCAATTATGCTAATGAATAAAAAGGATTAAAACACTTTGTTTTGCCAATACAAAAAAAAAACATCCTTTATTTGTATCACAACTTAACCTCACTCGCATAGTTTTATGTCATTTTACTTGGACTTCTTTGATTTAATCTTCTTCATGTAGAACTCCAGCTCCTTGCCCTCCAAAATGTAGCCGTCAGCACGGCCACCCTGTCCGGGACGCGATGAGATCGATGCCAGGAGACGTCCCGACGAGAACTGCTCCTCAAGCGCTGACTCCACTTTGGCGTACTTCTGGCGGGCTGTGTACTTCTTCATTGTCTTAGCGCTACGCTGCTTGGTCAGCACATCATCAGCCGCCGGATTCTTGTCCGTTCGTTTGCGTCCCAACGGCAGAATGTAATGCTTCTCATACCACTGGCGGAATGGTGTTCCATCGATGACAACGATGGCGTTCTTCACCAATGTTTTGGTGCGCACCAGCTCGTTGTTGGACGCATTGTACACAACGTCAATGATACGTGTGCGCTGTGCCCGTCCCTCGGAGGCCCACGCGAAATTGCCGGCGTCTAGACGCAGCGCGCGGTGCTTCTGGTTGCCACCGCGCACGCGCACTGGATGCACACGGCTGACGCCAATCTTTGTGTTGGCGGCTGGACGACCCAGCTCGAACTTGCGCTTCTTGCGAAGAAGCTTGCGCTTGCCGCCGGTGGCACGACGCTTGTGGAAGCTGTCACGACTGATACCCATTGTTTAGACTGTAACTAAAGGGCGGACAATTTTTGTGATTAGTTTTTGGGCTTCTCGGATGTTGTGGGTGGGTACTAATTACCGGTTTTTTGATTGAAATACGGAGCCTCTGGAAAAGCACACCTCACCGTGGTCGCAGCGAAAGAGAAAAGAAAGGGCAGAAACTGAGCAATTTTGTTTTACAGGCTGGCCAACTGGGAAATGTTTTGGTAAAATCATGAGCTACTTTGGGCAGAGTTGCAGTTTTTCTATTCTTTATTTTTTTACAGGTTTTTTATTAATAAAAAAGTATTGAATTAGTTAATAAAGTTAAGAAATTAATAATAAATCAGTAATAAACTTTTTCAACTTAAAATTGTAAGAACAAAATTTCTGGCAACGCTGGCGTTGTCAGGTTCTTCTATAAACCAGTTTTAGGTTATGTTTTGATTAAATTTTCTACAAAACAATTCTTTAATTCAACCAATAAATAATTAAATTCCTTAAAAATTAGAAAATCAAATGGCTGCAACAACAGTTGAATTCTTGGAACCACAAAAAGGAGTCGGTCCCCATGGAGTCGGTAAATTTAATGCCACCAAATCTGTCATCAATATTTAATCCTGCCAAATTTCAGGCGATCCAAACGACAAGTCGCTGCGCAAAGTGGAGAGGGAGGTGCTGATACCAAAGATTATGCGTGAACGCGCCAAGGTAGAAAAGTGTCCTGAAATAGTCAAGGAATTCGAGAAATGCTGCAAGGCCAGCAGCCTCCTAATGGCGTTCCAATGCCGCGACGAGAACGCCAAACTAAAGGATTGCCTCAGCTTCTGGTACAAGGACGAAGGCTTCCAGCAGGAGTGCACCAAAATATACCTTGACGAACGAACCGAGTACAGAGAAACGGGCATCAAGAGGAAATATCGAAAATAATTGACAAAAGTCGTTTTAGAATTGTGTTATGTAAATATATTTGAGTCAACTTAGATTGAGGCGTTCTTGATTGAAGTTGAACCTCTTGGGCATTAAATCGTTAACCGTAAATTCATCTAGATGAGACAACAATTCGTCAGGAGAACATTCCAGTTTAGGAAAGTGAACATCAAGGAACAAAAACTCTTTACCAGCAGTCTCAGCGACACGATGCAAACCTTGAAGTTCAATCATTTTCAGGCTGGACTGTACTCCGACGCGTCGAACTCGAACAACACAATTGGCGTGGTAGAATCTTGGTCCTTTTTTGTAAAGAACTGAAATGAATCAATTAATAATTTAACTCAGTGAAAATTGTTTTAACTTACGATAATCTCCTCCAAATTTAAGTCCACATTTGACTACCCAGTTGAGACTTTTGAAGTATGTGTAAGCAATGAAGGACTCTATGAAATCTGGTTTCAGGCTTACGAATGTTGACCATATTTTCTGAGTGTCCAGCTCAATTTTATCAATATCTTGAATGATCAAAATGCGCAGGCAATGGTGCAGGAAAAACGCTTCTTCCCAGAAGAGTATTAACGTTTCCGTTGAATCCTTTTCCGATAATTCAGTCTTGTTCAAAAGGACCTTTGGTGTCGATCGTGACATTGATCCAGTCCCATAATTACCATTATCACACAGCCAGATGATGTCCGGGATCGATGAGACTACTACGGAGAGACCATTGAAAATGCCGACTGCCCTGCGTTCCGAATCACTTGTTGGTATCTTCTTGACGGGGAAAGGACGAACATTTTGGATACGTGGGCAGTTTTTTTTACGTTTTTGTTTCATGAGTTATTTATTATTTAATGTTTTAGTATTTATCAAACAAAATTTACAAAATGTCAAAATATTTTGAGGTTATGTTCATAATTTCTGGGAACATTTTATGTTGAATTTTTT
>JANSTS010010998.1:26819-38543 GCA_026546915.1 Sylvicola fuscatus
TTAAAAGAAATGTTTAATACAAAAATGGGAGGAAAAGCCTAAACTAGTATTGTTACATAGTCACCTGGCAACACTGATTGTCACCACGTGCGAAAAGCCGACTGTCACTGTCAATTGTCTGTAAACATATTAATGGACAATATGTTGCATAGGCAGCTTAGGTTATAAAGTTATTGGTCAGAAACAAGTAAAGTTTTATTTTCTCTAAGCATTGTAAGAAACTTACCGACTTGAAATTCGGAACAAAGTACAAATAAATCGCAATAAAATAATTTAGCCCAAAATGGAGGGTTTATTCAATATTCTTCAAGGCATCCTAAAAGTCAATCAAAATGAATTGCCTCGCCTTCTAGCAGCATTCGACGAACATCAAAGTTTCAGTTCCAAGGTAAGTTCTTGGTCATAGTAAAAAGACAGTAATAATAAAAATCGATTTCAGCAACCTCACGAGTTGGAGACTGTAATTGCCCAAATAACGGAGCTCCTAAATTCGCAACAAAAGCGATTGCAAGGAATTTTGCTTTTGTCCACTTTTCTGCCACAATGCTCTCTGGAAGTGCTTGAGCAGAAAGGTGTTCTATGGATTACCCTTTGCACAAAAATCTGCAATCAAAAAGATCTGGGCGATGTGCTTTGTTTGACATACACCGTTCTAAGTAAGAGATTAATATTGTTAAAACATCTTTAGATTCAATAACCTAATTTACAAATTTCAGTACAACTCCTGAAAAAATCCACGGATATTCCTGAAGTCAGTAAATTTGTGTCAAACAGTGGTTTACCAAGAATAATCGAGTCACTGGAAGGAATACCCGTATCCAGCAAACATGCAGCACTAGAGTGTGTCGAAAAGTGCCTTCAACTCTATGCCGGACCATGTGGTCCTCAGAGAAATGCTATTGAAAAGTTCGTTTTGAGCTTTGTCGACTCCAACCATTCAGTTTCAGTCCAATTGGCCGGAAAATGTTTGCATCTGCTGCAGCAGGTACTTTTTTGAATTAGCTATTTGGATGATGTGAATATTAAATGACGACTTTTACAGACACGTGGCGGCGGTCATCACGGAATTAGCCACAAGGGAGCTTGGTCACAACTGCAGAATCAACTGATTGGAAGTCTGCATAAGTTGTTGGATGGAATTTATGAAAAAACATTGGAAACTTTTGATGGGATTGTCCCACAGGAGCGGCTTAATGTTCCAGAACTCGATTTGAGCTCAATGCCAATAGAACGAGCCGTTCAATTGACCAGACGCTTCAACAATATTTGTCGCTTTTTGAGAGCCGCCATTATGTAAGATTATTTTAAGGGAAATTTAAGTTTTTTGTTTGTAAATTTGTTTCTTAATTTTAGCCAACCATTCCCAGTGCCAAAATCAATTCAACCAAAAAAATTGTTGGGATTGGTCAATCGGACCTTGGACGTTAACTGTCGCACTTTATCCAAGAATATGATAACTGACAACATCGCTATTGGCGCACTGCTTCCAGAAATGCATATCCAGGCGCTTGACATACTGGAATCTTTGATTTATTTGTAAACAAACTTGAAAGCCAACTTCCAAAATTTTCTTTAACTGTTAATTCCATTTTCTTAGAATGCGGTGCAATATGATTTTATATTCCAAAGAAGTTCGTCAATTGTTTCAGCAATCTTTGACCTGGACTTTCGCTGGTAAAGCCAAGGGCCACCAAAAGCCTTACACGTAAGTCTGACACTCACAAAAGTTGAGCATTTCTCAATAATACTGTTCCACAGGAAACTTCGTTCAAAAATCTACAGACTTATAGAACTCTGGTGCAAAACAACTGGAAATGGTTGCTCAATTGAGTTAATTGGTGACTTGCTGACAGATCAAATAATCCAAGACGTGACACCGTTCCAGAATGAGGTGACATTGAAGGTTCTAAGCGGTGGCAAAAAGTATATGTCGAAGAAAGCACGCCAGCGCCTGTTGAAGGCGCAAAACGAGGAAAGTAATTTGGCCCAGACCCACTCGACTGCCTTCAATCCTCACAACACCAAGATTATTTGCTCAGACGAAGGCAATGAATCACTGTGCATCGCCGCACTCAAATGTCTCACACAAGTTATGCACTCATGTGGCGCATTCCTGAAGCCAGTCATCCACAAAACTCTGCACGAATGCCTAATACCGATTGGCTTCAGCATAACGCAGTACGAGCCGATGAAGCCCAGCAACGGCATGTATGTGACATCCTATCAGTGTCGCCTTGCCATGCTTCAAACGCTGGAGACACTTGTCACTAGTCCACACCATCTGTGCCCACCGCCACTGCAGTATGTGATACAAATCGCCGGCATTGCCCGCTGCATGGACTCCCACCAGTGTGTGCGCGATTATTGCGCACAGATTTTGCGCACCATGGAAAAGATTCTGCATCCGCAAAAGGAGACGCTCCTCTTCCCAACTAATATGAATGAAGTCACAGATGAATTGAACAAAGGCCGCGATTCCAATATGGTGGAGAGCAGTGACGAGGAGGAGGAAATTCACATTGATTTGACACAGCAAAATGACGTTGAGGTGATCCAGGAAAAAGTTGCCAATGGAAATGGTTTGGATGTGATTCAAATAGAAGATGAAGGGGTTGAAGAAACCGCCGAGGTCAGCGATGAGTCTGACGATGTAGTTATGGAGACAAATGGACAACTTTCAGATGCGGGTTTTGCATTATTACACTATGAGTCTGATGACAATGAAACTACGACGCCGACTAATGGTGAAGAAGCGACCAACATCAGCAGCGATGATGAGGTGTCAGTGGTGCCAAACATTGTTATACTGGCTAATGAGGTCATTAAGCAACCATTAACTGACAATGCAGAAGAAATTGCTGCTCCAGACGCAAAAAGACAAAAACTAAGCGTCGAAACAAAATCAGATGCCCGAGAAGAGGTTGATCCAAATGGCTTGGACGACGATGAAATGGTGGCATTTTTGACTAGCGCTTTTGTCGATGAATTAAACAAACAAGAACTTCTTTAAATTACCTTAACATCTTTATGTTTTCTTGCTTTCTTACAATAAAGTCAAACGATCTTATCGTTTACATACAAAATCATGTCTTGACGTTTCTGTGTGACACAATCGACATAGTCCGAAACGATGGTGTCGTTACACGAATAAAGATCAGCCAACGTATACATTTCCGTGCGGCTCTGCCAGTCTTTTTCTGGGATGCCGTCTTCCAGGTCGATTGGATTGGTCATGTTTTCGTAGTTCTCCAGCACATTATAGAATTCACTAAATATATTGGATTCTTGCAGGTACAGTTGATATTCCTCGCTACTGCTGTCCATTGTCTGACATTCTTCTGGAAGGTGTTGTAGAATTTCTGCGTTCACTTGGACCAGATCAAAGTCGCAGTTTATGTTTTGGGATCCTGAAAACTTTTATTTCCAACATTTAAGTTTAGTCGAAATTATTGTTTGAAGAATATTTACCTGAAGAATTCCCACAAGACAAAACAATAGCAACAGTTTGAGCTCCATTTTCAGTGATTAGCAGATTACTAATGAATAAAACTAGGCGAGTTTTACTCACAAAAGTGATTCAGAATGTTATCAATCGTTATTAAGATAATAGCCTGTATTTGGGGAGATTGTCGCTCCAATATTTACCCATTCATAATTCAATTAGGAATATTGATAAGGAGCCCAGCACAATTTGACGAAAACAATGCCACAATTACTTATTTTACTTGATTCTTAGTGGTTTTTATCAATTATTGGTTATCTATATGAATGATTATTTTATTCCGATTGTTTTTTATTTCAGCGGGAAAATCCACACGACGACTTCCTCGTCCAATTTATCAGCAAATCGTTTCAGTTTAACATTGGGTTCCAAGGAAAACACAACAACCAAATTTTCATCGCGTTTAACCAATTTTTATTTATATTTTATTGAATTTAACTACAAATCAGTAATTTAAAAAAAGTCTTGAGTCCCAAAAGTGGAAGCAGAAACTCTTAGAGCAAGATTCCAGAGATTCTTTCCGAAAACCATTAAAAAGTGAAACCTTCCAATGCAGCGACGGCTGGTACAGCGAAAGCCCATCGTGGTACTTTAGCCAAAATGCTGGCAAAAGTCGGTGTATGCTCTTTGTGATACTCCCAATGGAATGTGACCACGTTAATATCAACGACTGCCCGATTACCCATCGCGTTCTGACTCTAAAAACGAAACCAAAATCTTTGTATCAAAGAAGAACCGGTCTTGAAATTGATTTACCTCGAATTCTAAGACAACATCGAAGGGTGGTGCCTCAACTCCATGTGTTACCATTACAAAATATCCTTCCTGGCCATTATAAATGTTGGGCTCTGGCATGGTGTCGAGAATATTCCATTTCACTAACTTCACCCCGGATTTTGGACGAATTTGAATGGAATACAGGAAACTTCCTGCGCATTTTCAAACAATTAGAATTGAACAATTGACAGTTTTGGGTTAAATTTACCTGTTATTGTCAAATTCAGCCTTTGATGAGTACTGTCCAAGTTCATTTTTGAGTTCATCTGCATCTTGGCGTTTTCACGCACCAACGGCGCTGGGGCGTTCATCCAAAAGCCAGTCGTATGCAATTGGCGGCACGAGTAGAATGGAAGTGCACAGAACACCTCATCCTTGCACAATACGTTTTCATGTTGATCGATGGGCATGTCAGGAGCAGCGAGACTTTCGATGGTGCGACGTGCATTGCGATCAAGTTCACGTATCCAAAATCCAGAATCGGTGTAACGGACGTGTCCTTGTTCATCGTACAGGGTTCGAAGTGTGTGCTGATTGAGCGAAACATTTATAGACAAATCATGGAACATTTAAGTTATCTAATTACCGTAATGAAGTGGCGCTGAGGAGTAGGATTGTTATCGGACATGAGATCATCGCGATAGGGAAATCCTATGTGAGTACTGGCCAGGTACCGTGAAATCAAAAACACAACTAAAAGACTGATTACAAAGTTTCGGACTCTTCGAAGAAGAATGATGAGCGGCGTCTGAAAATGCGTTTGTTTGAGTATTTAGAAGATTAATCCTTAAAACCAGCCAAAATACCAGATAGCTTGTAATGAAGAATGTCATTCCACACGCTACAAGTCCAATTGTTATATCTGGATTCATTCCAGCTCCAGATCGGCCAGCAATCGGAATAAACATTCCCATAACAAGGTGGTAAAAGTGCGACGCCCACAATATGACAAACATTTGCCCGACAACATGGACGTACATCCACTTACGAACTGTAAATTAATTTAGAACTTGGAAGTCTCAACGGTAAATATTTGCAGTTTCACTTACTTGAATTTTGGAAGCCAAGCATGCCAATTAGAATGGAAGAGAACAGTGTCACCAGTAATGGCACCATGAAAACATAAGCAATTTTGTATCCCGCCGTTGTGACGACGGCTGTAAGTACTGCCCAAATTAAAGTGGTTCCCATTAGGCGCGCCTGGACGATAAGACTCAAACTCAATGGGGCTTTTGGGCTGGAATAACACAGGTAAGTGATGCCACATTGAATCAATACGGTGAGGCTGCAATAAATGGTCATCGCCATCATTTGGTGTGAATACCAAGACATTGTGTGTCCTGAAAAGTCCAGTTCGAGTGCAACTAAGTAGCAAACTCCAGCTGATACCAGAAATCCGAGTATGTTTAAAGCTGCTCCAATGAGAATTTCCAATCGGATGTGCTTGCTGTGAATTCCTGTTTCGAGAAAGATCATGAAAATTGAAATAAGACGGATTAGGGATTTGGACTACTTGCCTTTTGTAGTGCCACTGAGCAAGAAATACGGGATCAGAACAGCAGCAAGTGCCACGACATAATTGACGATGATTCCAATCATTTCAGAGTAACAAACAAAAGTCAATCCCAAAATATCAAAATAAACCATTTTGCCTTGGGCATGTTCTTTAGTGTTGTCCAGCTCATCAGAATTGGCAATCAATTTGGTCAAAGCCAGGATGTTGTCGCCGGTTCTTTGAATGACGTCCATTGGAATGTAGTCGATGTGATCGTATTTAGTGTGGTAGCGATATCCATTGATGACATGCGCAAAATCCATTCCAGGGACGTGTCCAAAATCACGGAAAATACGGAAATCAGTGTCAGAAGGAATTAATCCAGAATGGAAAATTTCCTCAGCTGCTACTTGGGCATTTGGATGAGGTACAGCCCGTTTATACATCTGCAAATTTTAGAATTAATTAAGAAAAAGAACAGTTAAAATAAAAATCAATTACATTAATCAGCCAAGGATGAAACGGTCCCGATTGAAATAAAATCTCCTTGCCACCCGAGCCGACAGATTCCAAATTCAGAAACGCCTGAATGTGTTTAGCCCACGGATGCTGAGTAATGAATCCATGAGCAGCCTGCAGTGGCGTCTCTTCAGCGCCGTTAAACAAAAACACGATAGAGTAGCGATTCAGCTCACTCTGTCGTGACAGCACACGCAGAACTTCCAGCATGACACAACAACTGGCGGCATCATCACTAGCGCCAGGACTGCCCGCCACAGAATCAAAGTGACAGTTCAGCATGAGCGATTTATTTGTCACATTCTCACTTTTACCGGCCAATTTCACCACAACATTCTGGACATTTCGGTACACATTGGTCATACCGTGTGGTTTGAAGCCAGCCCAATAAGCACCGCTCACTTTCTGCACATCAACATCTATCTGCTGGCTTTTGTGGGCCATCTGTTTGATGTAGGAGATTTCACGCTGCAAAAAGTCAACGGCCAGAACATCGTTGCTGTAGGCGCCGGTTGGACGCGGCCCAAAGCTGGTCAGTATTTTAAGGTCATGCCATGCCCGCTCTGACACGAATGAGTTTGGATGTGTCGCCTAGAAAATCGATTTTATTTAAATTTTATTGAAAATATCAACAAATTTACTTGATCTTTGTTGGTTATTGGGGTTGGCAGGCTGAACATTAAATGCTTTGACACAAAAAATAGACCCAGCACGAGTAGTAGCCCAAAGAGACCCCACCATTGCGAGAGATTGTGAACATTCTTCTTGTCGTAGCCTGGTTAAATAAATTGGATTAGATAGTGTCATTTTTCGTTCCGTTCTCTCTTACCAAGATCAAAGACCTTTTGACCCTTTTTATCGGTCCGTCGATGCTGCAAGAACCAAAACATTACATTTTTAACATTTTTACATGTTGAAATATGGAAAAAGATTTACCCCTTTTGAATCCTCAGTGAACTTCATCTTATACGCCGGCTTTTCTTTCTTTTTACTAAATAATTAAACCATTGAAAAGAAGATAAAATTGCAATGATTTCACTTTGTGGACGTGTTTTATTGCACTCGATGAGTTCTTAAGTCTATTTTTATGCTGATAAGATCTTATTTTCGAAATCTTAACTATTTATTTATGTGAGAGATTGTGTAAAATGCGACTTTCTTTACGGTTAATCGCAAAGTGAAAATTCATGCAGACGCAATAAATTGTCGCAGACTTTTCATCGTTTGCCGGTTTTGACAGATATTTAATCGATACTTTATTTCTTAAGTACTGCGAACTCAGTATAAATACATTCCAATAACAACAAAAACGAGAACGATGATATTTTTAGTTTGAAATATAAATATTCTATTATTTATTTATTATTACAGAGTTTTTAATGTTATTAAAAGCATATTTTTGTAATTTTAAAGAAAAACTCAACATCAACTCAAAAAAATCCCTGAGTTAGACACCTGAAATGTCAATCTTGGTAAATTATTTAGACCATTCTAGGACTTTTTTTCCCGCTTAATAATATTAGGACATGTCACAATATCAAAATTCACCACACAAGTAATTGATTGTCATTTAACGAACGTTATATAAAAAAAAAGTTAGATAATTAAACAAGTGTATTAAATCAAATTAATAGCCACTGACGCCTAAAAGTACGAGTCTCCTGTTCGTTCCTTTTTTGTTGTAAAAAGTGTTGTTTTAAAAGTTTTACAATTATTTTTATAATCTTTATAGGCCAATGGAGGACCAAAGTGTTGGTAATATCCCTATTTTAAACACAATACTTGATTGCAATTTATATAATACAAAACTTTCAGCATGTTCATCCTCAGGCTCGTCTTTGTTGCCTGTCCCAGATGGCACAATGGAAATGTACCTGTCAATGATTGACTACGTGTTTAGGAACGACAATTATATGCTTTATACATCTATCCAATATTGGGTGCCATTTTACATCAAATATCAGGAAAACTTGCACATAAAATGTGTACAGCTTTCGCATCTGCGGCAGATATTTTACGAGAAAGTTCTCAAGCGAATCTCTTCGTTTGAACTTACTGCCGAGCAGAAGATCTTTTTTTCACGCATTCCATACAGCCCATCTATCCTCCAGTCGATGCAAAATAATGATAATGAAGTAAGTTCCCATAATTTACATCAATCATATTTACAAATTAAACGAGCTGTGATTTTCAGACGAATGATTATAAACTTGTGCTTCGACCACGTGTTCTTGTTGACAATTCAAGTGTATCGCTTCAGCGTGGAACTGAGCCAACTGATGTTATGGTGTTAACAGATAGATTGGAAGCCTTAAAATTGAATGATGTCCCTGATCAACATAGTGATATGGAGACAAATTTTGAGGAATCTTCATTTTTGCAGATGGCCAATTACCTGGGGCTACAATTTAAAAAGAAGAAATATGACCAGGAGAATGTACCACCTTACTGATCACTTCAAAATTTGATGTTACATGAAAATAGGGGGAAGGAGAGCCTTAAGCTAAATTTAATCGTCTTGCCTTGACTTATAAGAAAAATCATATTTTGATATGATTTTAAACTGAATTACGTTTTTTTTTGTTTGCAATTAAATTACCATACGGTTGACAGCCTCGCTTAAAGTTGGCTTAAAAGCATTTAAATGTTTTATATTTAACGTCTTATAATTAGATAAATTAATTTTTAAAATGAATTACAACTTAAATTTTAGGTTTTGTCTGTTAAAATACGAAACGATTGACCAATATTTCCACGAAAATATATTTTCACATTTTTTACATACAAATAGAGAGAGATTGAGTTTGCTCCCATTTGGAGTAAAGCAACTTTAAAACAAAATATAATTTTTATTTAAATATACTTTAATTACTTTAACAAAATTATAACAGTTTACAATTCTACAGTTAAACGTTTTAACGAATTTCAGTAATCAGACAACATTTAACAACTGTTTCTCAGTTTCGTTATTTGGTAAATAAAATTAGATCAAGCCATTCCAATTGAGTGGATGCGACTTGCGAGTAGCTCCAGCATCATTATATGGTTGGAAGGTGTTGCTCGGTTCGGGACGTGTAAGCATTTTTCTGCGGCATTGTCTTAACTGAATCGTGTGTTCCAGGCAGCAAAGGTAACGACGATATTTGCTGGAAGATGGATAAAAGTGACTACGTTCAATTAAAACCAAAACAAACTTGCAAATATCAAAGGTTTAGATCTTGAACCTTATGTTTGTCTCTTGATTTGGTAGTGTCCGTTGAAGTAGAACCCGATTCCTTGTGTTTAGCTGCATAGTCGTCAAAATAGGAGTGAATAATCAGCTTGTCGCAAGACCATCGCTTCGCTGGATCTTTATCCAGGCATTTCTTAATTAAAAGAAACAAATAAGTAAACCACCTTCATTCCTCCTTTGAATTGGTATACCTTTAGAAAGTCCATCATCAACGGATTCTGCATACTTCTGGCTGGCATTTTAGTTTCGAGAGGCTCCAATGTAGGGGGAATAGGAAGTGTAATTCCCTAAGGAAAAGATTCATTAACATAAATCAATTATAATGGAAATTCCATGAAATACTTTAAAATAATCATTTTGACTGAATATTGTAAGATGCCGCGGAAGAAGATCAGCCAAAGTCCGACGAATCAAATACAGCTGATCCACATCACTACGTCCTGGCCAAAGGGCCTCACCGCGCACCAGCTCCGCAAAAACACAGCCAATCGCCCACACATCCACCGGGGTTCCATATTGTGTGTCACCCACCAGCAACTCCGGCGCTCTGTACCATCTTGTGGCCACATAATCTGTGTAGTTTTCACCAGGACTTAACATCCTGGCAAATCCAAAGTCGCACACTTTCACTTGACCTTGAGCAGTTAGCAAAATATTCTCTGGCTTGATGTCGCGATGCAAACAGCCCTGCCGGTGACAGTAGGCGACGCCCTGCAGCGTTTGATAAGTTATTTGTTTGGTCAGCGATTCCGGACATCCTTGCGGATGGCGCTCAAGTTCATGCAGAACGGTGTGCTCACAAAACTCAAACACTAAATGCAGTCTTCGTTTTCTCCTAAACACCTCCAGCAGGCAAACCAAGTTAGGATGTTTCAAGTTCTGCAATTGAAGCAAAAATGTCATAAAGTTTTGACAGATTAAGGAATCGCTTCTATTACTTTTAAAAGCCTAATTTCTCTGAGGGCAATTTTTCTGATGGCCGGATCATCATCCGACTCGACGAATCGCTTCACTGCCACCAATTGTCCGTTGTCGCGGTCTCGACACTTGTAGACAATGCCGTAGGATCCTTCGCCGAGGCGACTCAGCTTTTCGTATCGATCCATGCGGCTACTTCCGTGCGATCTATAAATAAAGTCCAGCAATTAGCATAACAACACTGAATCCTCACCCCGTCCGGACATTTGACGCGCACTTTCTTCGCATGAACTCGTCCTTTGTTCAAATCCTTTTAAATATTAAAATTATGGCGACGAAGCCGCCTGCTCTGTCGGACCTCAGCTGAACAACTGACGAGCCAGCTCCTTATAACATCTATGTCTCAACCGTTCTTTATGTTTATTATTCATTATGCAAATCATTATATACGCGGCGGCGTTTACGTCTTCAATTAGTAAAGGCAAAGCTGGTCGTCTGTTGAATACAACAACAACTCACCCCATCCACCCCCATCCCCCTATGTACTGGGAAAGTGCTAACCGTACTATTAATTGAATGCACGTTATTTACCGCGGCCCCAACACAAGAACAACCTTCGAAGAAGTTTCCTGTGTAGGTAGTGAGACTATACAAAGGATATTTTTCATCTATACCCAATCTATCCATATTCTTGTGTTAATACGACTTTTGAACTTTGCGTGCCGAGTTGGAAATAACTTTAAAGCGATTGAAAAGCTTCATTTTCTCTTGATTTCTCTTGCTGCTGGTTAACTGCGTTGTGCCTTTAATTGCACTTGAAATAACATAAAGTCAATTTCTTTATGATTAACTGCATTAAGGTTAAGAAATAATGAAGTTCTTATTATATAAAGATTGAAATTGTCCGTGTAATATCTTTATAATGAACTGTTTTTTTTACCACAATTGACATGTAACAAAGCTTAAAAGCTTTTTGTTCCCAAAATATACTGCCATTGAGGTGTTGGTTATTACGAAATATTAAAAACAGCCTTGGGATTATATCTGGCCTTGAACTTTGTTCGCATCAGAATTATTTGTATTTACTTCTTGCGCCACAAAATGTACTAAGACATAGGACATGTGAAACCCAGAATAGTTTTCAGTATCGATTATGATTTAAGATAATTTTTCAGTTAAAGTTTCTTTAAATTACATTCTTTTAACTAAGTAATTTGTCTTTGTATTTAACTCTACTGTTTAAATTCTATAAGTCTAAAGAAAATTAAAACAAAGTCTAAT
>JANSTS010011020.1:9359-23053 GCA_026546915.1 Sylvicola fuscatus
TAAATGTTAAGAAAATAAATAAAAGGTACAAACATCCTTGTTCCAGTGCAGAATGTACGGGATGGCGATCTCTTGTGGATACTCCAACGGACAATTGAACACAACATATGAACCCACTTTGGCCTCTAAATAGATCGGCTTCTTAAATTGCTCCTCATAGAAACCGTGCACTTGCACAATGCAAATCGTCAGCGCCACCAGCACCACACAAAGCTGCATAATTGCTTGCGTTTTCACTTTTTCCATTGCACTTTTTCTTGATTTCACTTTGTTATCGAGTAATCTGTTTTGTCGATCTGTTTTAACTTATTGTATTAAATAAATGTATTCATTATGCGACGCGCGCAGATTAGAAACCTGCAAATCAGGACACTAAAGTTCACACAGAGAATCACAATGTCCCAATGCCACTGCAACTCTGCTCATCCAATGTTTGGCGTTATTGCGCACAATTTTAGAATGTTGTCGGTTGATTTTATGTTCTTTATGTTTTATTTTCTTATGTCACAGATTGGGTTACAGTTGACTCTTATTTCTAGTTTTTGCACTGTTTAGACTAATTGTGGTGGAAGAAATGAATGATGAAATCATGTTTTGAGTCTATTTTATGAATGAAATTTGTGTGAGATGGCTGGGAAGCAGCACAATGGCATGCAGATGTCTGAACTTCACAGAATTTTTTTGAATGGAAGAATTTTAGTGTGAATTAATTCATGAATAGTTAATTACATAATATGCTAACAGTGTTCACTAAAAAATATATACATTTTATTTTACCGTTATTTTCTTTTTAAAATAATTAAATTTGAAAAAGCACTAAAGTTTTCCCGCCACAACTAATTACTATCAAGAGGAGCCAAAAGCTCAAACTAATAACTGAGAGTGATTTTATCCTGCTGACAGACAAATGTCGACGCGTCAGTTAATCTCGACATGACGGATTCAAAATCGCGACTGACTGCTGGCAACCGCTGACTACTGGCAAGCCTTATTATGTTATTAGCGCTCCATATGCTTCAATTGATGCAAACTGATGCGCACGAGTGTATTGTATTACAGAAGACAAACTAACATATGTGACTATCTAGTCGGTAGAGTACTTTTTTCCATTCACTCGTTAGCTACTCCACAATTCCGCCGAACACAATTGCCCCGCCGTTTAGTATTCGCGTTTGTGTAGTGACCTGTCTCTGAGCTTCAGGAATTTATGGAAGTAATTAAATTGGATGTGTTAATCGCTTTTGGGAGTATTTAATAAACAAGCTTTACTCCCACTAGGATGAAAGCATGGAAAGTTTAGTTGACAAGCTTTTGAAAAGGTTCAACATTTTGGCGAATAACCACGTCAATCCATCATACTCGTCGGAGACACATCATTCTGGTCATGATTTACAATGTCAAGTGATGAACATTATATAATCCCAGTGATTTAGCGATTTTTTTTTTTCGGATAATTTGTATCGAACTTGTAAGAAAGTTGCGTTTAAGAGTAAATGTGATGGAGTCAAGAAGGGGGATCTTTCAATATTATGAGGACTTTTGACATCCGAAAAATTAACTTTTCTTATCAGAGGGTTTCCATAATTTATTTTTCCCCCCGTCTTAATGAAATTTCAACAGAAACCTCTTGTAAATAAATCGGAACAAATTTTCTTTAAACAAACGATTTTCAGTTCAATATTATAAATTTATCCATCCTGCCAATGTACGTCAAAGTTCAAAACCGTCGCACCATTTTAAGTTAATGCACTTACCATAAATGTAAGTGAATTAGAATGATGAAATATTTAATTTTCAATATATATTTCACAGTGGAGAATGTTGAACTATGACATCTTGAGACAGAGCGAGCAATTAGCTAAATCGAAAATTGCTCAATAGTGTGGGAGCTGTTTGCCCGTCTCAACTACAAATTGTTTGTTTAGAATTGTCCAAATACTTGTCGACTAATGGGTCACTTCAAGTATTCAGCGTCTTCATTTTAGCCGTATTAGTTTTGTTTAATTGTTGCACAAACGTGCCAGAAGTGCATTTAACATTTTGTTAATGAACTGCGCTGTAAAAACGTTAAATAGATTATGAATTGGAAGGGAAATAGTTGAATTTTAAATTATATAACGTCTTAATTGATCCAGTTCTCTGTAAGAACAAGCAATTTTCGAAGGAAACAGTTGTTATTAAATTTTATTCAATTCAAGACATCGCCAACGCAATGATCACACCATTGAAGCGCCGAGTTTTGCATAAATTGCATGTGAGATTGTGTAACGCCACATGTGACATTGTTCGTTTTTTATTAGTTCACTGAAAATTTGCAATTGACTTTCGCTGAGTCTGGCCACGGCTTGTATTCGTGTAAACAATGAGAAACAGCAACACTAGAAATGTTTGCTCATTAGTTTTGTTTAAGTGGATCCGCCATTTTGAGGATGGCCTTGACAAATGTAAAATATAGTTTTTAAACCTATAATTAAATATAATTAAAAACAAATGGGGTTTGTCTGAAATTTCACTAACATATATTTTTCTTGAACGCAATTTATAAAATACTTTTTTATATAAAAAACATATAAATAAACATATTGTACTATGAAATTGCCATTTCTCAATGCAAATGAAATCTAAAGGGTGTTTCAATAATAATTTCACAATTTGTTTTATGTACAAAACTAATATCACCTAATATTCATCATTTTCATTTTGTTTATATTTATTCTCATTATTTTTATTTATAATAATTTACTCATTTTATTTATGTTCATATTAACGTTTTTTTTTTTTCATCATTTCTATTTTGTTGTTGTGGGTATTTTCTGTATGTTTGTAAGTTTTTTAATTGTTTCAATTTTCGTTTTTATATTATTTTGTAATGGTGTATGTCAGTTGTTCGTCTTTTTGTGTTGTTTTGTCAAGTTATTAATCTTATAATTTTTACAATAATTACTTGTTTTATTTGAATTTGAAATAATGTGGATTGAAAGGTTTTTTGTTTAATTAATTACTTTTTAAAAAAATTATGAATTCATTTTTAATATTTTTTTTATTATTTGCATTATATTTGTAGTAATAAATATTTATAAATACTTATTTGTTTATATAATTTTTTAATTTTTCATTTTTTTTTGTTTAATTTGTATTAAGCTGTGTGTGCCTTCTTCATTTTTTTTTTAATTTAATTCGTTTAAAAATTTACTTTAATTTCAGAGAATTGATTTATTTCATTTTTTTTTTATTACAATATTATTTTTTCTTTCCTCATTTAGTAAAATTCAAGTACTTATTAAAAACACATACGTTTATGTAAATATAATAGTGAAACTATTCAAATGAAAAACACATGAAAATCGAAGAATTGCATTTTCTTTATATATTTAACCTAAAACGTATTAATAGTTGAGAATAATTGGTTCTCATTTAGAATTTTTACAAGTTTATTTCTTCAGTGTTCAGTTTGGTTAGAATTACTATACAAAAATTGAAATCAGAACTTCATCATCAGTTTGATATGCAGACAAATTGACGGGGAGGAAATACAATATTAAATTACGCGATTTCAATTGTCATTAAAAACTAAACGGAAATAAAACTAAATAAGGTAGGTTGTTTTATGATTTAATGAAATTCATATTAAATAATATCAGGAAACAAATTTGTACTTTTGAAACAATTTTATATAATTTAATGCAATTGTAAAAAACGTCTTTTTTTTAATGTATATTATTTTAATTCATTCACTTGTTTTTATATCGCATCTAACATCTAAAAAAATTCTTTTTGTTTTTATTTTATTTTAATGTTTTTTCTTTTTTTTAATATTATTTGTATATTTCGCATATTATTCATATTAAATGTAATAATTATATTTTTGTTTTTGTTCTTATTTAATTTAATAAATGTGCTTTGTCTCTTTTTTATAATTTTAATAATAATATAAGTTTAACGTTAAACTTTTGTGTGTATGTAAGTGTAAAAATTGTCGACCAGGGGGATGATTTTGTCGTTAATTTCAATAAATTTTTCTCACAGAAAATAATTGGGAATATTTTAGACAATTTTATTCCACCAAAGTATGTAAATAAAACCTATTAAATTGATTAATAGTTTTAAAACTCGCGACTATCTTATTTGTGTAATAAAACCACTCAAACATCCCAAATTTAATTAATTTGTTTGAAAATCAATGAGATAATATTCGTTTTACAATTGCATTTTTGTATTTGCTTGTCGAAAATCAGTTTTCCGTGATTTCTACCAACAATTGCTTTTAATCTAAATCAATAAATTTTATATTTTCCATATATTTTCATTATTTTACTTAAATATACATTTTAAACCTGGTCGATAAAGCGTAAGAATTGTTTTTTTTTTAATTTACTTGTGTGTTTAAAGTTTAAAAATTGAGATTGTGTGACTTTGGTTATTATAAACACTTCCTCACAAAAAAAATTTAATTAAAAAATGCTCACAGAAAAGATTGCAACATAAACCAAAGTCACGTTTAACATTATTAAATGATACCAAATAAACTGAGAAAGCATTTTTCCGTGGAGAATTGCATTTAAATGGTAAGAAATTTTCGTTTCTGTTTCAAAAAAATTAAGCGCATTAAATGCAAACATTAATGAATACAATGGCAAGATTACCTCGAAATATTAAAATGCAACCCTTGCCGTTTTAAATGTATAAAAACAACGTCGAAAAATCACAAAAATTTGTTTCAGAAATTCCTTTTCATGTAAAAAACAAGAAAATTATTCTAAAATTTTGAATTCGAAAATATTAGCTGTAAATTTTTAGTTTAATTACATTTAATTGTTGATTCAAAAAAATTAGAAACCATCTGTGATTACGTAAAAAACACGCACAAAATATTTAATTATCTTTTTAATGATCATTTTAAACGTCATTATCAAACAATTGTTAACGTTTGGAGCATGTTAGCAAACATTATTAACTGCACGAAAACTACTCAAACCAAAACATTAAGCAAAACTAAGCTAGATTAGAGTAAATGCACATTAATTGAACTAAAGAAGCTCATACTCCACGTCACTTTACAGTTTATTTAAATGTTAAATGTTATTTATTTTTTAAGTGTTAAGTCGTTGATCCACGCGCACGTTATACTACTAAGTTGTTTTTACTTCAATTCAATTAGTAATAATAATATATTTTTCTCCGAATTGTTTTTAAATGCATTCTTTTCAACAAAAAAAAATCCCTACTATATTAATTTTACATATACAATTAGTTTAATTTTTAATCATTATAATAATTATTTTGTTCAGTATAAATTAATTAGAATATATTTTTGTGTATTTATTTATTGTTTATTTAGTGTTTATCCCGTTAAATTTGTTATCTCATTCATTATTCAATTTTCAAATAATTGGTTTTTACCTAAAAATTATTCTCTAAAGGGAAAAAAATGATTTATTTTTCTCATCAAAATGTTCTTTTAAACGATTCTATGTTAAAGTTTTACAATGTTCATTCTAGAATTAATTAATTCATTTACATAAATATTTGTTGTGGTTTGCTTTTGAACGTATAAAGTTTGTATTTAAAGAAGAACTCAAGCGTTCAAGTAGGGCTGACCTTGAATCATCATTTCATAGCGTTTATGTGGTGAGACTGCATTACTGAGAAATGTTTTAAGTCGTTTAGAATATTTGCTTTTTTTTCGTGATGAATGATGTATTTTTATTAAGAAGCTTTCTTGTATATTTTTTTGTATTTAGTCGTGCTTCAGTCTCTAAGGATATTGAAAAGAAAATACGTGAATTCGTTTCCATTTTGGTTTTAATTTTAAACTATTTTGTGTTTATTTTTCTACTGTTTTTTTTTATAATTATTCTGTATAAATTACGTTTCTTTAATTCGCAGTGTTTTTAACGCAATTTTCGTTTTTTTTCATCGAGAGGTTTACTCACAAACACACAAATAAAATTATTATGGTTGAACGAAAAGATGCTCCGCTTAGAATAAACAATAGTGTAAAAGCTCAAAAAAATACGAGCTTTCCGGCACTGAAATGTAGCTTTAGTTGAATTTATGTTTATTTAAAATACATAAAAACGAGAAACAAATTGTTAAAAAAAAATAACTAAAGATTAATTAATATAAATTACGAGTATTGAAGTCAGTCAAAAACGCTTAAAGCTTATGCAGGAATATGAGACGAACACAAACCACGACGAGATCATATTATATTAAATAACATATAAAACAAAAATACATTAAAAACATGTGCTCCTCAACCTCTCTAGACATTTTGCTTTCTTTCACTTGCCCTGTGCGAAAATTTTAAATCCACTCATAATTTTATTATTAGTTTAATTGATATTTATTTCAGTGTAATCACGCACAAGAGTTAAGTTTTTATTGATCAGTATTTTGGTTTTATTGTTTAACTTTCACTCATTTTATCTCCGTTTCACGCGTCGGGTGTCTATTTCAATTGTTTTTTTCTTTACAGATAATTAAGATTATATTTTTTAAGATATTCGTTTTTTTTTAGAAAAAACAGTTCTTCGCTTTCTACATTGTCTATTCGTTAAGTGTCTTTTTATGAACTTCTCATACGCATACTGAGAAAACATGTTCGATTACCAGCAACAACAACGTCGTCTCCCTAAAAAATCGGTTCCAACTACATATAATTGAATTAATTGTTTATGTATTAATGTTCGCGACAATAACATCTTAATTATTTTATACTTTTTTTTATCGAATTATATAATTAATATTTTACATAACATTTAGCAAGCGCTTTCAAGTTCAACACCGGCCCGTTTCATAGCCTGACGCTTCCGATACGCGTAAAACTCCTCCTTCATTGCCTGTACCCGACTCTCGATGTTCTCATAGCGTGAAACGCGCTTCCGTTGCGGCAAACTAGTCGCCTGGTGGAATGTGCTCATTGTGGCGGCCGCTGCCACATCATCGCGTGGTCCAGTCGGCGTGGAGGCTGTTGGTGTCGGCGTGGACGGGTCAAACTCGTAATGACCGTCGACGCTGCCGACATCTACAGCCTTATTTGTGTGCAGATTTGCATTCTCCGAGGCGGCATTCAACCGTGTAATCAACTCCAACCAATGACCCATGGAGTAGGGTGGTGTTGTTGCCGCCGCCGCCGCTGCCGCTGGGGTACTTCCGCTTCCTGCCTGCGGATGATGGTGATAGTGATGATGGTGCATTTGATAACGATGATATGCCGTTTGTTGTTGGGCCTGCTTCTGTTGTTGTTGTTGTTGCAGTAGTTGTTGGGGCGCTGGTGGGGGCGGTCGATACGGTGGTAAATAACGCCATTCGTTGGTGCTGCCCGAATGGGAACTTTGGTTTTGTTGGGTGGATGTGTTTTTACTGCCGAACCCACTGGAGCTGGAGCGGCTCTCCGGCGACGCCTCAATGACACGCATATGATGTGACAGTGGTGATCCCAGATCGGGAGCGCTGCGCGCCATACGAGCGTAACGTGGCAGTAAACGGGCGCGTTGCCGTCCAGCGACACCGCCAACGCCGTGTCCAACCGAGTGTGGCTGTGGCTGTGGATAGCGCCACGACGGCGAATGCATCTGTATGGAGAGCGGCACAAAGCCAAGTGCCATGCGACGTTTCTCCTCGTGGATGGCGCTCAACGATGGCAATTCCTGCGCGTAACGTTCGTGCACAGTGCGCAACTGGCTGAAGCCACTCTGCGGTGTGGGATATGATCGCTCGGCGCTGCTGGGCTGCACTGAGCTCAGGTCACTGAAGTACATGGCGTGCGGCGTCCACGGTGAGTGGACGCCCACCGGACTGGAGGCGGCCGGTGAACTGGCGACGATGCGCGACACCCGTGACGGTGTGTAGGCGTTCGACGGTGTTGTCGGTCCGCCGACATTGGCGCTTATTGTATTGATATGCAGATTTTGATTGATTGGACGCGAATGATGGAGTACGGGCACAGTTTGTAGCAACTGTTGTCCGCCGATGCTCAGCAGGCCACCAAAGTTTCCACACAACGAACGAGCTGGTTGCTGTCGCTGTGGCGACTGTAATTCGTCATCCGAACGGAAGCTCAACTGGCTGGGACACAGCACCAACGGTCGGCGCCACGAGGCGCGGCCAATATACGTATGCGACCGCTTTGACGGCAGGAAGCCACCATCATCACTGCTGCTGTTTTGTGAGCCGCTGACGCTAGAGGGGCGATCTTCGATGCCCGAGTCATCGGACAGCACGAAACGGCCGTCCGCCGACCGGTGGATGTGGTCCAGGTGATTACGCGTCGTCGGGTTGTCGATAGATTGGAGGCTGCATATCGAACTGCAATTGGCACATCGTTCGGTCGGCCAAATCCAATGCAATATGGCGGTGAGGATTTCTAGGCGTGGTATTCTGCCTTTTCCGTAGCTTTTTTTGTTGTGAAAAATAAATTGTTTTACATTAATAACTATTTGGTTCAGTTCTACATTTCATGATGAAATGATACAGGTGAGCAAGCAATATTAAAAATGGTGAACAAATAAACTTGGTAACCTATAGAAAAGCATGCGACGTTGCTAACAGTTGAACTTAAGATCTTTCGGGGAAACTCTAATCATAACACACTTAAGTAAATTTCGTGAAACTCTTTGCCGAAATAAATGCATTTAAACGAAATGTAAGTTGAAAGTGAGGTAAAGTACCGGTGGCAGAAGTATAATGTTACACCCAACCAGGAACGCAAACTTTATAAAATATTGAAACTTTAATCCACCAAGCTTGTTTGAAATAGATCTTTTACGACGTCACCCCTGACAAGCTCCAAATGGGGCGGCAAATTATATTGTACCATCAACATTCCCATGGGGTTACGGGGCTTACATCGTTTACATTTCACAGAACTCTTCAGACTATGGGTGTCGCCCGTTCCTGGCTGTTTACATAAACAGGGTGACTTGGATATTTTAAAAATTCATTTTTTTATTCAGCCGTTTTTAAATACGGTAATCTCTTGGGAAAATTCAAGATTAATAGATATTTGACTTATCAGCACCTCTTTTAGCATATTTTGAAGAATCTATCTTCAAAACAGAAAATCAATAAAATGATGACAAGGAATGAGCTTTATTAAAGCATATATCGTACGAAAATAATGCCGAAAAAAGATGGATTAAGCTACATAGGATTAAGTTAAATGTCCAGCAACATTGCAGACAAACGAATTTAATAGTTGGACTTACTCCAATATAATTTTGCCAAAAAAAACTTCACAAACTGATAAAAACAAATGAAATACAAAAGTTTTTATAATGTTTAAATCGCGCCCGTCCATCAGTCGACCCACCCTGTAAACTGTACACAACTAAATATTGCTGCAGCTTACTGGAGCCAAAATTATTAATGAAGTAAATTAACCCAAAACAATTTTGCGGAGCGAAACTTTTCCTTTGCGGTTTAGTTACATGTTTCCAGTAAAATGTCAAAAATTTCAAATGCATGAACGAGAAATATTGCTGAAATGAAATCAAACTCGCGAGAAACTTTTATAAGTCGGTGGTGTGCATTTCTCAACATAATTTATATGTCAATTGTCAATGGTAGCAGCCATCAAATAGCAAAAGGAGAGGAAACAGCAGAAAAGCTTCAAAAGAAATGCAAAGAAATGCTGGGAAAAAAAACGAACTTTTTGAACACAAAGTATAAGCCACCGGATAAAGCGAAATAAAATCGGATGATGAAAAATCATCGGCGTAAATGTCAGAAGCTGCTAGAAAACTTGATATGTTTCTCCCAGAAGGGCGCAGATTCGCCCCAGCGGCTGCTGTACGACCACCGCCACCACCCACCTCCCTTCCTGCTTTTATGTAATTTCATTATTCTGGCTTATACGCGTTTTGCCGCGCCATACATGCACAAACGTTTTAAAAGCATATAACATATAGCGAACCTGAATATGTAGCTGCAAAAAAGCTGAGAATTATATTTGTAGCCCAGCATAAGGTGCGCTGATTATGCACAAAGTGTGAGACGTAAGAAAATCGCAGGGGCATCAGCTTACACTTGGCGTGCAGCATAAAATATGCAAGAAACGTACATACACAACACAAAGAGCACCAGCTCAGCCAACGATCTATCATACAATATACGGGCATATTCCATGGCGTTCAGAGTGTGCAGTCCATGTATGAATTTAAAGGAGCTTCGACACGGCCTGAGGGGTGGGTCACCCCGCGCCTGGGTAGATCTGCTTTAAAATTTCGAAGCAAGAGCACTCAGAGGAGTCTGCAGCTTGGATACAGGAATAGTTTGTACACGGCATATACACTGAACTAACAAAAGTTGTCGGTTCCCACTAAAGTTTCTATGAACTGGATGGTGCAAGACTTTCTAAATTATACGACGTGATACAAGGAAGAAGAGGACGACTGCTCAGCTGGGTCATGTAAGGCTTTCTATATACAATTACTAGACAATTTGAAATGCACGCTTGAATTCGGACCAATCAAATATTAAGCCAAATATTGTTTGAATTATTCAAAAGCTTTTCAGTTTGTACACGAACATTGTCTGTAACTATTGTTCGTGAGAAATGGTGAGATGGCCGTTTCGTGTAGAAAATTATGGAGATCACTAAAAATATGCAGGAGTCAGCAGGATTCTATGGAACTGATTCTGTTCCTGATTTTTGTCTGCAAATAAACCATTTGTTTATAACCAGTTAACAATTTAACTCGACTTTTGCTAGCATTAAATTTGCAGCAGCCAAAGTGTTTGTATTTCCGAAATTGTTTTATATAAGTTTTGAGTGACTCTAATGTTGTTGAGTGCTTTTTAATTTACATATTAATGCGATAAGTTTTCTGAATGTACCTTATTGAATAAAATACTCAAAAATGTCCTTAAAATGAAGCAATAGACACTTCAAAACGGATTTAAGAAGGCTATTGAATTTAACAGCATCAAGCTGTTCAAATATTGGTCTTCAAATAAATTTAATTCTTCTCTGCATAAATGTTTTTCATTATCATAAAATTAAAAAGGATATACTCAGCTATCAAGTGTCTTGTAAAGAACCTCCAAGACACGAAAGTCTACACAATCAAACAGTCGTCTCCCTTTTGCGTCGCTCGCCTTAGCCACCCCCGGCCCAATCAATTAATAACAATAAATCTTGAGACTCGTTTGCTCTTTCATTTCATTATACTTTGTTTTTTCCCTCCGCTTCGACTTTATAGTGTCGAAGCACACAATCTCGAAGCTTCCCGTTCTGATGAAATTCAAACTAAAAAAAATAGCGACGTTAAGCGACCAAAAAAGGGAAAGGCGAACAAAAAAAAAACGTCGTCTAATGTCCTATCTCCATTCAAATGGCAAAACGAACAATATACAATGAATTTCGAATGAAGACAAAGAGTTTCGATCCAATTCCTCTCGGTAGAAATTATACATATATTTATTCGCTTTTTGTCTAGCTGAAAGGCGTCTCAGAGATATGCTTGCATAAATGGTGGTCCGTCTTTTGGTGACAGTGTACACTCAGTCTGCATGTACAATTTACACAAAACCAACTAAACATTGTATTTGTGGATGAGGTTTGTTTGCGGTGTATCAATGCGAGGTATGTCCAAATGTGTAGGGGAGGATGGGGGGAGGGCTGGCTGGAAGCGTACACCATAAGCACAAACAAACAGGACAAAAAGGCGCTCACAAACTATAATATAATGCGCTATAATTTATATCCCAACTGACTGAAAGTGTACCCGAATAACTCGCACACCAACCCACATACTGACAATCCAGCAATTTGGACGGACAAAAAAGTTTCCGCAAGGACTCGGCCAGATTTCACCAAATTCGCTGAGTATTGGTTGGCCCGATTTTGCCGTTTCCTTCTATGGCTCTTGCTCTAGTTTTGTTCGGTTAAATAGGATCAGATTTTTGAAACTTTGCTCTCACAGTATTCAATAGAAAGGACTCGCCTTGCAGGAATAAAAAAAAAAAAAAAACAAGAAATATAGCTGCGAAAACTTTATCCGTCATCTTTACTCCCGCATGTGCGACGGGGTGGTAAACTGGTGGAGTATTGTGCAAAGCGGAAGCCAACAATTGCGGGCTCATTGAAAAAAATCAAATTTTTATTCATGTCCTTGACAACAAAAAAGCACATTGGCAATGCTATCTTTTTGCTGGTTCACTGCTTTCACTTCCAGCTACAATATTACATAATCAGTAGAGAAGACGACTCACTCCATCATTTCTTTTATTGGCAGTTGTTAATTTATGGCATTAATTTTACGCGTCCGTTACAGCGGCATATCAATTCACTGTTTAGTCCCGATAACTGTGCAGATAATTACTTAGCGCGGAAATATTAGGCAGCCAACTCTCACAGTTATGGCCCAATAAAATCCATCAAATCCAATCCGGATTGCATTCAAATGTGTTGCTATAAAGACTATATGTATATTTGGTATTGAAAAACAGAGCAAATTAAATATCTATTAACGAAATTTGAGTCGTCCTGCAGCTGACAGCTCCATTTAAGTTTGGAAATGGTGATTTTTTTGCCAAATTGCATTTTCAGGCTATTTTTGTGGTTAAATATTTGTTGAGAGCTTTTTTTCGTTTTGTTATCGAACAAAACCAAAAAAAAAAACAAAAAACATTGTTTAAATTAGTTTCTGACAAAAAAGGTGTCCTGTCGTTTCTCTCTACCCCTAGCACTTGTCACTGTGCTTTTGTCACCTTGCCACACACTGAACAATGCTCAGAATAAAACCGAAGCTGGTAAATGCAATTACATCACAATTCGCATACAAAAAGGAATATCGGCGCCATCCAAAAACCCTTCAACACATATAACCAATTTACTGTTGATTTTTTTCCAATCGTTGCCCCACTTTGGCGATTCCATCTCGCTCTAGCCAAAGTAGTTCAATCGAGATCACAACAAAATGAATAACGATTTATGGGGTGAACAACATATATGTATGTATGCTCGTACAGTGAGCAAAAGCACAAACAAAAAACATATAAACGGGATATTCATCGAACGTACACGCACATATTGTTAATGAAATATTGTTTAGCTACATCCATTCAATGTTGTTGAGGCCGTTTTTCATTCCAAGTGGCTGGGCAAGGCAACAACAGGGCTTTTTTAGCATGCCACCCCAGCGTCCAGTCTCCCACTCGGCCCGTCTCGTCGCAGCTACATCATGAATTTACAGTAACATTTGAATGATTGGGGTTGAATGCTATAGGGTGAGTGGCGCGCCGTGAAGGGGGGATAAATGTAGCGGGAAAAGGCTTTCACAGAATCCTTGAAATTACGAGCACTAATTATTGGATTAAGAGGCTGACTGGTAATCACTAATCAGGAATCCATAACGTTTGTACAACTTTAGACGGATTTACTGTAATTTAATCCTTTATTTAGACAAAGTATAACCAAGTTTAAGCGCACTCGGTATTTCGTTATTTAGCTGGTAATTTCATTTACTCGTTACTAACTTTGTTAGTTCGGGAGGAGCTGCCATTTCGGGATTTACTGATTATTTTTGGCATTTCTTTAAAAGTCGTTGACCTTGAAATTTGGAACTGAACCGTTTTAGCAAAGGCATCCAGTTCAGTTGAAGTGTTTTTCACCTTTATAAACGATAACAATTTTTGTTTTAAATACTTTAAATAACGGCAGATGAAACTATCAACAAAAAATAATTCGT
>JANSTS010011020.1:23153-46683 GCA_026546915.1 Sylvicola fuscatus
AAAAAAACAATAACAATGGGAAAAGACTACAACAAAAACGACATGGACAAACAAAATATATGCTCATAAGATGCTAGAGTGTACCAACAGAAAAAAAAACGAAACGAAAAGTAAAAACATGAATAACAGAAGACAACATAAACATATTCACAATCACGTATTGAATTAATATTCTTCTTACGGTTTTTGGTTTGACTTGGTCCGGGTATTATGAATACTGTCTCGTAATCCCGGTATTGTTCGGAATCGATCCTATAAAAATGCACAATTTATGTAAGAGAGAGTGGTTTGTGTGACAATCTATATATATGTATATGTAGAGTAAATGTCAGCATATCAAGTGAAATAAATATATGCTGTTTGGCTGTGCAGCGAAACCACGAAAAAAAAAAATTTACGACATTTGTCACCAGAAATATAATATATTTTATAAATTTGATTATATTTACGGTAATCAGGTATGGCTGTCAGTGACAGCGACGTGTAATAATAACTTTATGTATGCCATGTAAATGCGGCGAAATACTCACTTTTTCAAAGGCACTTGACTACTGGAAGCGGAACCGATCTGTTTTTTAGTTGCGTTGCGGTCCGTTGTCCGGCAAGCTACCATGTTGTATGCTGCAATCGAATGATTTCTACAATTAATTTTGGTTATAATAAGCCATCCTCATATATATCGGTTATTTATTGTTTGTATGTGTGTCACACATCAGCAAAGCTACACCATATACCAAGGATTAATTAAGTCATTTTTCAACAAGTACAAAGAGGTACATAATACAGCTTTTTCGTGGACAGCCAACAAAAATAAATATATATTAGGACACGGCTGTTAGTAAAGACGTTGGTAGTAAGCAACTAAATGGGACGCCTTTTTTACAAGGTGTATTATCCCACGATTACGGTTAATTAGCTAGTTTTTACGTATTTAGTCAGTTTAGCTGAGTTGTGTGTCATTTGACAGTAGATGATAAACGATAAAAGTTTTGTGTAAACTTAAAGTTATGTTACAACGGAAGTGGTAAAATGCGCTGAAATGTTCGTCCCCATGAAGTTTGAACCGCACATTAGAAACGATTACTCACCCCTGGATCAAATTCCAGCGGCTTTAATTTTTTTTTTATTTGATTCAAATGATACAAATTGAGCTACTTTCAAACATAAAAGCAAACAAAATGGCATTTAATACGGTAAAAATAAACCAAATACTCTTCATTAATGCCTAACGGCAATAATAAAAAGCACCGCTAATGATCATTAAAAACCTATTATTACAACAGAACTCTTCAGTATTTAACCGTAAAAAGGATCCAGTTTAACTACGTCTACTAAATACCCCTTTTTTAGGTTATGCTTCAAATATAAAACAAGAATAATTGAAATCAAAACAAAACAAAATTATATACAAACAAAATTACATAATAATAAAAATCTGTGTGTGTGTGTTACAACCAACTCCAAAGGTACCAACAAAAATCATCCCCGCACAAAAAAGGCGTCTCATTTAAATTGCCAGTGAAATATTGGATTCATCTCACCTTTCTCCTGTTTTCTCCGCTTACGCTTGTTACATATCTTTACAGCACAAATAGACAATATAATAGCAACAATAAAGAATAAGATGCCGCCGACAACGCCGGCCGTTATCGCCTTGTGCTTGACACGTGCTGGCACCGCGAATTTCACCTCTTCGCTGCTCTCGTAGCTTTTGGCGGAGTTCGCCAGCACCCGGAAGTAGTAGGTGCGTCCGCCGACCAGATTCTTCACCAGGTACGAGGTCTCTTCGGGGCGGATCTGACCGCGATTGAGCGTCTTCCATTGGGCGTCGGTGCGATATTTGATCGTATAGAACTGAATGAGGTGGATACGTTCCGTGGGATGTTCCCAGGAGATGAGGAAGCCGTTCGGAATCTCCGTTACGGTGAGATTCTTGGGCGGACCTGGTTTGGGGCCTGTGTTCAAGTGAAATTTTTTAATTAAGCAAAATTCTGAGGTAACTTTTTCCATACCGTAACAAAAATTATTGATAAATGAAAAGATTACGAAAAGATTAGTATGTGAGACATAATGCTCGTGTGAAAATGAAAATATGTTAGTGTAAGTGTTAGGGTGCATGTTAGGCTACCTGTGCGTCTAAATATAGGTGGATATGTGAAACCAGTAGTGTCAGTTGGAAACAGGATATCTCTATAATTCAATAGTTCTGCAAAAATAAAATTGTAAAAGCGAACAACAACAACAGGGAAAAACAAATCCCCTGTTAAGGATGTCATATGAACGAGCTACACGTTGATACTTCAACCTACTCAGCTACACTATTCGAAGAAAGCAACTTGTCTCCACTACAAGGAGGCGTCTTTTTTCACAGATGCAGTTTCTTTTGTGTGAAAGGCACCAGCGTACAAGCGACAAAGCTCCACCACACGCAAACACAAAGAGTTACATATCGCTTGTAGTGATTTTCAGCGATTTGAAAATAAATGTACAGAAAAGGATCTCATCGTAAGACGCTGGCGACACTTCATGTGAAATCCAAAGGCATAAGACACAAAAGCACTAGAACAAATATAATGTTTGAACGAAACAGATACATACAACTTTGAAGCTTGCAAGCATTCAAGGGTTAGTCAACTAGAGAATTGCAAACAATTTAAATACTTTTTTTTTTGCTCCTTCTCAGTTGCTGGCTTAGAGCTAAAAAAGGAATCGATAATGCTTGCAGAGCTTGCTGCTAACTTCTAAGAGAAAGTCTCGTAGCAAAAATGGAATTGTCTTAACATTGTTGCAGAAGTTATGCGAATTGTTGTTTTGTGTGTGTGTATGTGTGTGTGAGGGGTGTGAGTGAGGGGGGTGTGTGTTGTATTTATGGGCAGTGTATGTGGCGCGTGGGTACCACTGAAGAAGCATGCCAAATTAAGTAATATCGGTAAATGGTAGGTTTTTCCAAGAGCAGGACCATCGACATTGCTTGGAATTTGCGCTAAATGGAAAAACAAAACAAAGTTTGATTGAACGAGGGCGGAAGCGAGCCAAAAACGCCTGAATGTCGTATAAAGCTCAAGCGATGGTGAATTCTTTGCAGCCATTGCGTATGTGGGTGTGGGTGTGTGTGTGTCTGTGAGTATGTATGCAAGATGATGGAAGCGTTGTGAAAATGAAAATCGATTGAGAACGGAAAAGTAAAATAAATGATTGGTAAAACTAGCAAAAAGCGAGACATCTTACCAGCCTCATCTGGCATTAACTGAAACAGGTGATCGGGTATTGCCGTAGTTGGTGTTTTAACAGTGCGAGGCGCAGCTGCATCTTTATTTTTTGGGACATCTAATCGGTTGTAATCGGTTATCATTATTATCCCGAGAAGTAAATATTTTTTAGAAGATTTAGATAAAGATTTGCAAATAGTTATTAGTGGTAGAGAGTAGTTTTGAGTACATGTACACGACAAGAAAATATTTAGTTCAGATTAAGATCACTCACCCAGTGTCCGAACGGTCATTATTTTGCTCATCATTCCATCGCCGAGCGCATTCTTGCCAACCACCTGAAACTCGTACGTGGTGGCCGGCGTCAATCGATTTATCGTTACCTGTGTACTGCCGGACGGCGTCACCGGTATTGTCATCCACTCAGACACGCCAGCTTCGCGATACCAAATCGTGTAATCCTGCTTGTAATCGGGCCCGCCACTGTAGCCGGGCATCCATGATATGGTGACGGTCAGCTCCGTAGCCGTGCCCGTCAAATTGTACGGTGCATGCGGCTGTGTGCCCTCAATCACCAGCTGGGTGGCCGACACAATGGCCGCCACCTCGTTCGTCGCCACACATTGATAGTAGCCAAAGTCGGAGCGTCGCAGATTCTCAATGGTGATATTGCCGCCGGTCGCCTTGACGCGATTCCTCTGCAATGGATTGCCGTCGCGTCGCTGCCACACGATATTCGGCTTCTGTGTGCCTTCCGCCTCCAGCGCCTCGCAGTGCATCTCAACGGATTCGCCAACTTTGCGCTGGTACAGCGGATCCGGTTCGACAGTAAATGACGGCGGCTTACGGACCAACACCTCCATGGAGCCGGACGATCCCTGGGTGCCGCGCACATTGTATGGCGTGCACGTGTACCGACCTTGGTGGCTCTGGTTGACGCGCGTAAAAAGCAGCGACCCATTGTTCATGATGACTATGTCTTTCGTTTGATAAGGCTCCAGCAATCTGCTGTTCATGGTCCATGTGACATACTGTAGTGGCGGATTCGATTTGATGTAGCACTGAACAACACCGGCTAAGCGAAATGGTAGATATTGTACAGATGGGGAGAAGGTCACTTTGGCGGGATCTGTAACGAGATGAAGGAATTGACGTCCGCAGAGACGTGTGCGTGAAAAAAATTAAATGCATCAATAGGGCGGGTAGATTTTGGGCGGGTAATTCGCGGCAGTCAACTGGATCCGTTGTGTCACGCGTCAGGTTTAGTAAAAGGGGTGTCTTTGGAGCGGATGAGCTATGGGTTAGTGGGTGGGTGGGTGTGTATGGGTGTGGGTGTGTGTGTGTGTGTGTGCTTACATTCAACATTTAGATAGGCCGAAGCACGTTCTGGATCGCCAATGCCGTTTGACACCTCGCATAAATATTGGCCGGAGTCGTCCGCACTGACTGGGTTGATAATGAGCGATCCGTCTTTGTGTATGGTGACGCGTGACTCAAGTGATGTGACTTCGCGCACCGGTGAGCCCTCACGAAACCATATCACTGTCACATTGCCCGGCATCGCTTTCGCCTCGCACGTAAATATCGCTTTTTCACCTTCTAATTTTGTTTGATTAGTGGGCGGCACCTGCAATCATTTACCACATGAATTGTATTTGCTTAATTCCCTTTTCGACTTGTCTCGTCAATCGTTTGTATGACATATAATGACACGCCAGTGGCGATGGCTAGTGAAAACCTACTACAGCGGCTGGATTCAGAAGCAATCCCTTATATTCGTAATTTTCTAAAGGAAAATACGGTTCTTTCAGAAAAAAATTTTCATTCCAAAAGATGACAGAAATTAATGTTGCATTAACGTTATAATCAGTCAAAATTATCACAAACGAAACATTTCCATCGTCGCAATCATTAAATGTCCTTTTGAATTCTCGCGGCGAGAATCTGTGTAAACGTTTTAATTGAAATTAACGACCTAGCGGCCAAAGAATTGCTTCTGAAACCATCCAACATGAACTAATCCTAATGACAGGTGACACATAATTAAACAACGAAAAAACAAAACAAAAAAAACTCACTCACACACGGCCACAATGGAAATTAGCCATTTTTATATCGTTAAACAGTTTTCAGTTGCAACAAAAAGCTACTTTCGGGCGTTAGCTTGTACGCAAACGTTGCTCATTTAATTAAGAAGCTTACACGATAAAGCTTACGTAAAGCCCAGTTTTTTTTTATCATGCTCCAACGAATGAGTGCAGGCAGGTGAAATTAAACCCGGATAAGCGTATTGCTACAGCAGTAATAATTCCTCCCACATCATCATCATCCACTCACATGTAGTGCGTCAAGATTAAATTCTCTCAACCACTACCGCCGACACACCAGAGGGTTGTTTCACAAATCACAATTCCATCATGCTTGTGGGTAGCAAAATAATTCACGTAACTAACCCATTATTAGGTACGAATTAATCACAACGCATGAATAATTAAAATATTCTCTTGCGTAGTGTGGGTGGGGGGTGGTTGGTGGGTGGTGGTAAAACGACGATAGACTATTTGTACTTGTTTCAGATCGGCTATAGTCCATACGAATGCACCGTGCTCATGGATTAGGGGTGAAAATTTAATAGATGCAAATGTAACCTTAATGATTTTTCTACCCCTCGATCACAATGGGCCGAGTATACTCAGAGGTATTTCATTTATTCAGATGATATTAGCCATTTCTGGAAAGACTTCTCACAGAGATTTATATGTATCACAGGAAAAGGGATCCCATTAGATTATTGACGACATTCAGATGTTTTCAGCCAGCTACCGAATGACGTCTTAATCCTGATACTGTATTCTGATATACGTAAGTAGTTAAGTGAGTTGCTGGGATTACCACTCTTTGGATGATTCTGGTTGATGAAAACACTGTTGACTGATGCAACTAACTGAATTATTCATCTCTGTTCTGTGTGGCTATGGGAGCTCACTTGGACTTACGAAGTCATGAAGGGTCAAATGAAATGCGGAAGATTTTCTGTTTTGGATCAATGCCAATTTCTTCTATTCAAAGAGCGTTTAAAGTACTTTTTTTTTCTGCAAATAATATAAATCCGTCTTCAAGACGTTCACGTACAAATCAACAGTAAAAATGCTATTGATTCACCAATTACGGTAAATTAAGCATACGTGAATTGACTACCAAAAACTCAAATATCAACCAACAAAGACCGAAAGTCTTTAAAGATTACGTCCTTAAAACTTCAATATTGAATATAACTGTATTTCCCATTGAAAATAGCAATTTCTGTTGCAACGAAAATTTTCATTTTCATTCATTCGATCTGTTTCATTTTTACTTGAGCCAAACAAAAAAATCAATTACAAAAAACACACCAACAAAAAAAAAACACACACATTATCAGCTTAATCAACCACAAAACCGTTGCAAAATCGACCAAAACAAAAGGAATAATTTATTATTGTTTGCCCATAACGAACAATTAGGCAATAAATCCTTCAAATCATAATGCATCAGTAACATGCACAACACATATCGAGTTTCTGATGTGTTTAATAGAATTTTTGCACATTATTCCACATCCTGTCTGTCTATTTCACTGATGTGGGTGGCATGCAACAACAACAAAAACGAGGAAGAAACAAAACAGTTTTGGGAGAACGCAGTTTGCGAAGCGCTGCCCCTCATGCCACCCACTCCGATGATTCTGCATCGAGATTGTGGTCGATGTTAGATCAAAGTTAAACAAAATTACTTTGGTATTGATACATAGATAAAACAAATGAATGGTTCGATGAGCAATGCATCGCAAAATGGGGTGTTTGCGAAAGAGTGGGTTGGCTGGCTGTTTGCGTACAGGATTCCCAGCAATGTCAAACATGACACTTGTGTAAATACTTTTGGCTCCAGGAAAAACCATCTGCTGCAAGTATTGCTACATGCATTTAGTGTCGATTAGAGATTGCGTTTTACAATTATTTACGATTTGTCGGTAAATGATTTGGAAATTCTGTTGTCCTTAATTTAATTTAATTCGTTAGAGTTTGTCCGTTTGTTGGAAAATGCACCCAATTTTGCGATTATTGAATATGATTTTTCGACATGTATGCTGATGAGATCTTAAAAATAATTTTAATGAGATTTTTAAAAAATGAGCAGCGGGTCAGCGCGTATTTTCGTAAACAGTTGCTCCTTTTAGGCTCATTTCAGTGCGTAACTAAAAGGAGCAACGATGCGATTTCATTGGACGGTTTTCGTTTAAACTCTTCTGTAATTTACGGTTTCAAGACTTTTTTTTTTTGGTTACTATTTTTAAACCACGAATAATCAAATAAACAAACAACAAACTCATAAAATCAGGAAAAACGGTAGTTAGAAATTTTGGTCATTAATATTATGGTTGTTAAACAATCGGGAAACTGAAGCTTTTCAAGTTTATATGTACGGGTGAGAAAAGTACAAACTAAAGAAACACATTTTGTTAGGTTTCCTCAAATTCAGTTTTTTTTTTTTGTTATTTTCTCCTGTTTACTTTTTTTGTTAGGATTTCTTCTTTTTTCGTTTCAGAGAAATAATAGATGAACTTTCTACATAGAGCCGAATTCGAATTATTCAAATACAGTTAACTGAGGGAACTCATATCAAACCATACGTATAACAAAGTTAAGTTACAATCCATAAATGAACGGAACTGATAAACACAAACATTGGGACAAAAAACGGAAACTGAACAAATTAAAATCGGTAAAAAAGAGAGAAGTTCATCACATTCAATAGATTTTTTTACCATGATAACAGCGCCGCCCGCTATAATAACACGGGCCGTATGGGAGACTTGTCCCTCACCATTGCGCGCAATACACGTATAATCCCCGATATCCTCGTGTCGGATGGTGGAGATCCGCAGCTCGGTGCCATCATTGAAGATGCCAACAGTAGAGGAAGGATCCACGGGATTGGCATCCTTATACCACAGTATCTCGGGCGTTGGAGTGCCATCGGCTTGACAATTTAATATAATTGAATCTCCTGCAAAAGAAATGCCACAAGAAAAATGATTAATGTTGACTCCTTAGAACATTCTAAATATTTATATGTTTTCATAACCTAAAGTATTTTAGCATAATTACTAAAAACGAAAAAAACAATTGAATTACAAACAACAATTGCTACAGTGAAATTTCTTCCGTTGTTGTTCATTGTTCAGTTGCAGAAGAAGTGCATTATTTAAATTTCGATAGTTGCTGCAAGTGCTTTTTCATTTTCACTTAAGACACCTAGCCGCGAACGACGAAGTAAAGAAGCCCCCGCCACTTTTGTGCCAATTTAAATTTAAATTGTATGCAAAAGACAATTAAGATAAGATAAAGAAACCACCATAACAGTTCAACTACGAACAAAATGAATATATGTATATGAATTTATGCAGATTGCTTGCACAATGCAAAATCCCTCCGATGCACAATAGAATGACGGTGGTTTCTTACGCGCTTCCACTCCACAAAACAGAATTGGTGGGATGAGGTGTGGGGGGGGGGCTTCATTGGAAGATTGCAACAATTGCACAAGTTTTGCAGAGTATGACAGTTAAACAGTATAACAGCAAAAATGCACTTACCTAAATTTACATAAATTATATCCTCTGGCGTTACGCTAAATCTAGGCGGTGCATGTACATCTAGGTGGAACCATGTTCCGTTCTTGTGTTGATTTGGTGAACGATTGAGGAATACTACTTTGCACTCGTACCAGCCCTGGTCCGCCTCACGTATATTGGTCAAGTTGAGAGATGCGGCGCCAAATGGGGAGTCCGGGGCGACACGTGACACACGACCTTCGTAACCTTCGCCGCTGTGCGTTGGGTAATTCTCGTACCAAATGTATATGGGAATCTCTTGGCCCTGTTATTTGGGGAGGTTTTTTTTGTTGTTGTTGTTGTTGAGGGGTTGGGGGTGGTTTGCAATTGCAAAATTGCAATTTAGGATGGAGAAAATTGAGAAAACGTGTGGTGGTTAATTTCAAATTACTAAACAATCAGTTGCTTGACTACTTAAATATATTCATTAAGTTAAGGACACCTTTAATAGGATCTTGTAAATGTCAGTTTCGTTGAGTTCTTTAAATTTTAGTTTACCTAAATTTTTGAAGATAAATTTTAAATGAAGTATTTTTATTCGAACAATTGTTTGAAAGCTCTATTTTCATTTCAGTAATTAGAAACAGTTTATTCATAAAAGTCATTAAAAGTTTTGAGAGTTGAATATACAAAATTACGAATTTAAAGAACTCTTAAAAACTACGAAAATCCCAAAAAAAAATATTTGTTGGTTTATTGAAGCAAATTATTTAGTTATTTTTGATATAATGAAAGTTTATATTGATCGCATGCGGTATGAATATTTATAAAACATTTTTTCTTGTAAACAGTTCACATTAAGCTCTACAAAACATGTTTTTAAAACTCTCTTGGACACAAAACATCTAAAAACACTAAAAACAAAACAAGCGTAAAAATAAAAAATGAATTCACAAATGAAACAACTAAAACATTTAGATATTTATTCTGCTTAGGAAATTTGCAGATTTCAAAGCTCATATACTCGTACTCTGTTATTTTTCCATTTAGAAAACGGATTGCATGTGTGCATAGAATCGTTGAAACTATAAATCCTTGCAAATAGGTAAAACTATACATACACACAGTTATTTCACGGCTTATTGATTTTTATTGTTCCGCCGTTCAGTATACCGAATGTACTCGTCCATAAGAAAAATGTTATTTTTTTGTTGTTGCCGACGTACAAACATGGATATCATGAAAAGCATTAATCAAAATTGAGTAGATGATAAATATGAATTCAAATCGGACTTCATTTTCCACAAAATCATTTTGCAAATGCACATGAATCTCGTTTATTTACTGTTAAATCATTCTGCAAATGCTTTCACAATTCCAAACAAATGCACCCACATCACCGAGGCTTTAAGGAATAATTGTTTTTTAAAGTAGACGGTCTGAATTTCTCGACCATGTACAGAAAATGGGAATTAATGAAATTAAATGGTCTTGTCGTGTGTAGCCACCAGTGGTCATACCATCCACCTACATCGCTCTAGCCAGCCAGGATTCAGCTAGTCGAGTGGATGTGTGCACACACCGCACAAATATTAATTGAATTAAATGTTCTATGCCTTGAATTTGGAGCACTACTTTAATTTCCACCACAGAGCGAGGAAAACGCAATTTATTCCCGATTTACGTATATTTATTCACAAGACGTCTGCAAATACCAACAACAATGGCTACCCAACGCTAAAAATGTACGCACAGGGAAACGTAAATACTAATAACTTGTTAAATGGTTCTGCTATTGGTGCTTTACTGGCGGTTATCCTGTAAACTGAAGCCCCAAGTTCACACGCAGCCAAGAAAACTATGGGGCTTTCTTCCTTGTGGCGTTTTTACTTCGTGCACATAAATTCGCTGGCACAAGCTCACCCACACCCACACGCGGCCAACAAAAAAAAAACGCTGGAAATTGGAATTTGTACGGCAGCATATCAGTGCGGCTCCGGATTCCGGCGTGTACATTGCGCCAGCATTTATAGTGGTGGTACTGCTTATATGGGAATGCTTGCTTTCAGTCATGCGTGAATTGTATAAAAAGGACAATAATAATCAATACTGAATATATACCTACTTTATATATATATATATATAATTTTTTGTATTTTTTGCAGCCACAACGATTTTCAGGTGCTCAACACCAACACGAGGCAATTGTTTAACCGCTTTTACAATTTTTTTTTTTTGTTATTTTCATCGCGGAGGCAAATAGTTACTGTACGCGAGTGCACTCAATGCGAATCAAAATTAAATTCCTTTCATGTGCAAGGACACACACCGGCTTGGGCGCCTATTTTAAAATGAAATACCATACATTGGGGGGGGGGGCTTTGGAAAACAAAAAGGACGACAAAGCTCCGCCGTCAGCTGTGCACTGCCTCGGGCAGCAATGTTTAATTAGTTCGGCCATAGCAATTCATTATGTGGCATTAATTTGACGTGTGCCTAGCTACCTGGTGCATGGGAGTAATTCCCAATTCCAGAAAATGCAATTTGCTGCCTAGCTTGATGAAATATTTTGTAGGCCGCAGTTTCGTGTGCTCCGGTGTATGTAGCATTTGTGCGCCCAGCACAATACCTTGGATATTTACGAAAAAGCCCAGCTACATATGCTTCATATTTCTGGTACGTGGGCTACAAAATATGTTTTTGCATTAGAAATTGAAGTGCATGAATGTGTAGGAAGCTCACAGCATATTGGCTGGCTCACTGACATCACTGCAAATACTGGCAGAAGAGGGAAAAATAGAGTTCAGCGGATAACAAGCGTGCGTTTGGTTACGGTTCTTGACGCTGTATGGGTGAAATGGGTGTACTCTCGTCGAGGGGGTGGTAGCCATCAAAGAGATACAAATACACTGCAGTAGTGCAGGTGTGTACTCCTCAAACATATATACCTAAACTGGTGAAATTAATGAAGGAATTTGCGGGGTTGCAAAACGTGATGAAAAACGGAAACTCATTACATGCTCAAACACATTTGAATATTTAAACATCATGTATACAAAACGGCAGATATAAAGCAAGCATGCACACACACACACACACATGAGCGCAGATGATGAGGCAGCAACACAGCGAAAAAATAACTACAAGTTTATATTGTACACAAACAGCTGAGGGGGTGGGGGGATGGTTCCACCTTTTGTAGCGAATGCTCTTAGCCGTAAAGCACTTGTGTATATTCGGTTTTTCTTTTCTGTTGAATAGTAAAAAGCACGCGTCAACCATGCAAGCTAGCGAGTTAAAGTTCACATTATGTCTTTGGATGGAAGCATTCATCCCCCTGTTGCCATCCCCGACGAAAAAAGTGTTTGCACAAGAAATTGAACAATGTTTCAACTACGCCTTGAATACAAAAGTTCTTTAACAAAACATAAAAGCTCTTCCACGCTTGCCTACGTCATTCGCTTTAAAAAAAAAAACTCGCCTAAATGGGAAATCAACCCCACACACGAAGCTTTAAGCTGTGCTAATTGAACAAGCCAGTTGATTGAAACAATCTACGCTCACATGGTTTCTTAACCCTTTCGCTTTTGTGTGGTTGTTTGAAACAAACCAAAAAAAAAAAAAAACAAAAAAAAAACCCGGCACAACTCAAAAGAAGGAATCTTAATTCAAAAAATGTGCTGTGGTGTCAGTACACTCGTGTGACTTTCATAATGTTACAAGCGCGAAACATAATGCCATGGCAGATAAACCCCCCCAGATTTTAGCACCCTTGCAATGGAAATAAGACACATTAAAACATTTTAAGGTAGTACAGCTTTGAAGTTTATATTTCGCAAAAATTACAAGTCTTAATGCGCCTCGGGACAGGGTGCGGGGGAGGGGGATGGGGTGAATTGGCAAAACATGAGTCGCACACAAAATGGGTGACAGCTGAAATGGGCGAGGAACGGAGGTACATTAAAATTAATCTGTCGTGTGCTCGCGTACAGCCATTTAGACGAGTTCACGTATAATATGTGTGGCCGCAACTTGTTTCACACGTCTGCCATTATGCCCTTTCAGGTATTTTAATTTCATACTTTTACCCAAACCATGAACAGTGCATAATTTTACATTATAATATGTTGAGGAAAAACATATGCCACATTCATTTTAAGGGTAAGGAGACCAAGTAACCGCATTTTTCATAATTTTTACGTGGACAGTTTTCAGCCTTTTTTTGGGGTCGACGGAACGGTGGAATTAAGAGATGCGGCGGTCGGGAGAATTCGTGGAACCATTTAAGATATGTGGCAAATTCAGAACGAAAAAGCCACCGCCTTTCGAAATAGGTTATAATTTATCGAAAATTGTTACTTTGAGATTTAATAGAGCCCTTTAGGACGAATATTTTCTTGGAATATTTTTAGGACAAAATAAATACCCAAGAAAATTGTAAAAATGAAGGTAAAGTGTTTCCTTGTGAACTATTGAAAGACGATCGAATTTATTTTTCTGGTTTTCAGTAAAACCACAATTCTCGGCTTGACATCGACCTCAGATCCCGAGCCCAACCACGGCAGGATTAACGAACTACCGCACAAAAAAAATGTAATAAAAAAGTGAGTGCCATATATTCACTGTGACAGCTCGCAACTCTTCTCACCCATATCTGTTTTTCGAGATTTTCGGCATGTGAATTGCCGTGTAACGTATTTCGACATACGTTTGCACAAAACCAGCAAAATGTTGGGCGAATGGCAAGTTAAAGAAATCACCACTTCATGACAAATACACGCGAATATATAGAAGAAGCGACGCGCTCGACACACACGTGATATAAATGTAAATATATGCGGTGACGAAAACGCGGAATGAACTTAAGAATATGTTGTGTAAACGAATTTATAGAAATGTTTGCTCATTAGCTTTGGTGGGTGGGTGGCGCAAAAGTGAAAAGCATGACATAATAATGGAAAGGAAGCACCCTTTTGCCACATATAGGCAAAGGGACGAATGGATGAGGAAAAAAATGCCGCACGCAACGACATAAAAAGAGGAAAACTTTAGACAAGTAGATGTGTTTCGTTTCTTGAGGAGACCGCAGCGCCAAGCGTGCAAAATGGAAATTCTAGGAATTGCCGGCATTTGTGGTAACTAAGAGTTTGGTCACGCTTCAAATTTAATTAGCCTATATAAATTTTGCTATTTTAGTGCACAGCTTTTAGTTTTTAATTCGCGCTCACTGAAATTGTTTGTGTCATCGTGGAATTCAAACTTTCACACAAACATTTCCCATGGGAAAAAGTGCAGGAATGAATATTCGCTGTCTGGCTGATTGGTTTGCTGTATCATGTTCATCAGCAATGGGGAGAAAAAAAATTATTATTATTTTTCAGTTTTGTTAGTTTTCTAAACAAAAAAAACGGTATTTTTTTAAACGAGAGCTGCATTCACGAATACATGATACAATACATGAAATAACATTTCTGACAATAGTAACACGTACAGACAACAGCTTTTACAAAAACTGTTAGCCGGAAAATGTGTAGTTAAAAAATAAAGTTTTAAAAGTATTTAATTTTTGCATTCGGGCAAATAAATTCGTTTCTCTCTCGTTAGAGTTTTGTATTTTTCATGAAAAACGAAGAAAAGGCGTTTTATTAAATTTGGGTATGAATTAAGGCGTTTAAAATATTGTTTACTCCTAAAATTCGATTAATCAGGATGGAAACTGACGAAATTATATAATACAATTGAATCCAGAAAAAAGGAAGTAAAGGACAAAAAATATTCTCAATCTATATGTTCAAGGCCACAAACTAATTTATCATTCACGTACAACCACCACCCTTTCACCAATTATACTAAGACGAACTGTGCAACACTCAACAAAACAAACTATAGCGAACAAAAGCTGCTAACAAGGATACAAAAATTGCCGAATCTCGAATCTCAATCTGCCATATATAATGTATAAGTTATCGATGTATAAGGAGCCAGTTCGAGGTACATTATAATCGCAAGACGACGACGTATAGGACTCTGCAGAGCGACACATATTCCCCATAAATTAAGTGAAGTGATGTCATTAAGTTCAGTCCAATTCATTTCCTTAACCATATCCCCCATTATGGGGTCGACTTCCACATAATTAAATTCAGAGGATCAGCCTTTAATCAAGACAATATGCGCCTTCTTTCAAGGCACAAGCCCATGGCGGCCCAATCGCATGTACACCAGAAGTACGACCGCATATAGATAGGAATTTGATTGTGTGCAGATTGATATGACAATGGTGCGGGCACGCATGTTACTCATATATAGATGTTGCCATTTGATTTAATATTGACGCAAATACGCTTAATTGTATGTATGGCTTGGGGGTGGCGTCCTTATACCCTCTGTCGTGCACTTGCGCTGCGAGTAATAGGCACTCGCCATATAATAAGAACACAAATCAAGTGATATCAAAGATGAATTGAATATCAGCGCCGCTATTGGGCAGCGGGTGGGTGGTGGTGGGTGGGAGACCGGTGGGTGGAACAGAGTGCATAATGTGAATGATTCAATGGGGGACGATGGCGTAAATATTTACTTTGTAATTATGTAATATGCAGGTTAAATGAATAAACATCAATCGCTACATTTCCCGTGTTTCCATAATTTGCATAGTTTAAATATTTCAGTATTGAATTTCAAATTAAATGAAATCATGGCAAGACGATCTATTACAGTCTAATTGCGGTAATTGTTAGCGATTGAGCATGTTTAACGCTAAATGTGTTTAATTTGCAGTAACTTTAATGAGATTCGGGCGTTTCTTTAATGAAGTTCATTAGAAAACGCCCGAATTCAGTTTACTCCAGGTATTTGCATGAATCACAATTGAAAATATGTTATAAAAAACAAAAATTTTAAGAATATAAATCTAAGTTAATTTTGAATATCTTATTAGCTGCACTAAAAACTACTTAAAAAAAACATTCAGGAATTTTTAGAAATACCATTTCTGTTAGAAGAGAGAAGTAGAAGAAAAGCATTTTAAGAAGGCGTTTAGTATAAGATTTTGCAATGAAAGCCACCTTCCACTACACAAATTTATAATTATCACTTTAATAATCGTATTTAAAACCAATTAACTATGATTTTAATCATTTCGTGAATGCTTACTATTAAGTATTTCTATTACAATAATTTATGACATTTTCGCCGAGAAATCGGAAGGGATAAAATCTTAATTACGCAAGATGAACGAAGAAGGAATATTAATATAGCAAGCGAACGCATGTAATCTTTATAATTATTATAAAGTCGACACACAACTACGCTACAGCGAATATATTTTGTAATTAAAATTTTAAATGTGCTTGGAAAATGGGAACTGTGCACTGAGGAAAATCGTTTGTTTGCTATTTTCAATGCGGGCACACATTTGGTGCAGTTTTACATTTAAAATGAGTTTTGATGAATAAATTAGACTATAATTTAAGTAATGGCTTACTAGATGTGTAGATACTTAGATGTTATATTGATTGTCTTTAAACGCAAAATTTGGAACAAATAGTAAGCCATTTGATTATTAAATCAAATCCTTTAACAATAAACACTCATCTTCTCTCTCTCTCTCTTTCTCTCTTTTAGTTTCTTGTATATGTTTTACTTATATCTTTGTTATAGTTTGTTCATATCATGTAAATTTATGAAATCTTTTGTTTGATTTCGCATTTAATATGTTATTAAAGCGCGAAAACTAAAATCAAATTAAATAGTTTCAAATTAACGGCCACACAATTTTTTAAATAAAATATTTTCATTGATACTTTGAACGGTTTACGTTTTTTTAAGTACCGCAATCTACCTAAACATCAAAATAAAAGTACAGCAAACGGGCAAAATGACCTCGACAAGCAATCCAACTAATCATTTACTTTAAATAAATTGTTTTTAAAACATTTAAAATATACAAAAAGAAACGCGAGTCTAGCAAAAACGACAAATAAGAAAAAATATATTCGAAAAACATAAAAATGATTAGTTAATTTCATATTTAATATGACTGATTAAAGATAAATTGTATCAGTTATCTTACGCTTTGTACTGTTGAGACTTCTTATCAACATTTTACATTTTCTTTTTTTGTGTCATTTCTGTAACTGTTTGCTATAGTTACAGTAACACCCTGTCTTTTGTATTTATTTTTTTTTACTCGACATACTGTACTGTACTGTTTTCGTGTAATAAAATTGATATTCGGTTAAGAGAGTAGAGAAGATCTGGATATCGTACCGTTTCGCTCACCTTCTTCTCCCACTGCAGGACATAGGGCACGGGATGATCACCGGGAAATTCGACGTGACAATTGAATACAACACTTTCGCCGAGTATTGCGGTAATGTGTACAGCATCCTGTTGAGCTGTAATTTTAAAAAAATATTTTTTTTTTTATAAAGCTAAAAAAAAGTACAACAAATTAGGTTCTATCTTAAAGAAAAATACTTTTTACGAAGTTTTTACACTTCTGGCACCACGAAATGGTGAAATTTTTCCTTGAACTCCTTATTCCTACCACATTTAAGGCCACTAACCGCTTCACTAATGTAAATTTACACAAAATCCTGCGGTTTGCCAAAGTTTTCCAAACAAAATGCAGCTTCATAAATCCTGTTCAGACATCAATAAATCAAAACGGTCTCGTATCTTCGATACGCCTGAAAGAACTATAAATTCCCGCGTGAGCCATTTTTCATACATTGACTGGACGAGATGCCCCATTCATGTGATGCTCTTAACATAAATTTTCATATTTAGTTGACGTCAGCTCATTTATTTCAATCTAAGTGCGACTTATTCATACAAACTACTTAATCTCATTGAAGGCGAGCATTTTCATTCTGCTGGCTGTGTCGCCATATTGAAAAACTGGGTCACAAAATCTATCTGAGCATAAGATTGATTAAGCGCTGAAAAAACTTGACTCTGATAGAATAGAGAAAAAGGTTCGACTCTCTCTCTCTCTCTCTCACCATTTCTCTCTCTATCGGCCATTATCTAAGCATTTCAGCACCTCGGGCACCAACAAAGAACCAACCACTCCACACCCGCACCCACCCAGGGGTAGATGAATTTTTTTTATGATTTTAGGCCGCATCTTCAATTAAGGTTCTAGACATTTTATTGCAAGTCCTCTTACACACAAAAACGCTCAGTGTTGTGAAGAAAATCGTCAAGAAACATTTTTTTTTTGCTGATTACACTAATTACATGTAAAAGATAATTGGGTAGAGGAGGCCAGAGTACATTTTTTGCTCATCCTGTCGAGCGCTGCGTGCCATTATGCTATCAGGTTCTGGTCATATACTGCGATAAAAGTTTCACAGGACTTTCATATAATGAAGTCTTTATAAGCACTTACGGTCGCTTACTATGAACAGGCACTTTCGCCATTATAAAATGTTAATGAAATTTTATGTTTATGTTATGCTCACCTAAATTTGTATTGGCTAATGCTTCGGCCGCCAAGCATAGGAGTATGACGCTGACGCAGTTGATTAGCTGGCTGAGCTTGAATATTTGGAGTGTTGTGGCGAACGATCGCGACCGGCTTAATGCCTGACACCACCGGAAAGACCCAGGGTCCGCGCGCACGCCCATGCCTCTGGTCCCATAGTCACTGCTAACGGATCGTCGTCATTGCAGCGGCGTCACCTGAAAGATGGCAAGAAAAGTGGACTGGTTAGTCATTGTCGAATACTAAATATAAATGATTATCGCAATTTTGTCTGAAACTTTGGCAAAAGTAACAAACAAGCTTTGAACTTTTTTTGTTATCCACGAAAATTGAGCTTTTCATGAAAGTTTTATCGCCTTTTCTACGACGAAGCAACAACGTGATTGTTATCTTGTCTCTGGGTATTTACTTATATATAGTTTTAAGAACACCAACGGCACGATGTGACGCTATCGCCTGTCCACAGTTGAATTTGTAAGTTTTGCTATTTGACTGTCACCCTTATGTAGTTATGTTACAAGGCGAGTTAGCATGCAATTTGGTGATTTGGGAAATACCATAATGTAAGGAAAAGAAATGGAAAGTGTACAGGTCGTGTTAGAACGGACGGATGGTGTATATTGGAGTGGTTGATACCCCCAAAACAGCGGTGTGAACAATCGTATTAATGTTTAAAAGTATCCGGCTTATGCCGTTTTAATTAAGACGGAACGAACGAATACAGGGTGGTTTTCATTTTTTTCTTATAGAATAAAGAACTCACTTTTTACTACAAAAATTAAAGACTACCTTATTAAATATAAATTATCCTTAACATAAGTCATATTGACCACCTCCCTGTTCTCCAAATTCAACCAAAAAAAAACTCTAGTTTCTTTATTCTCCATGTTTTCTTTTCTTCATACACACTCAATCAACGTGAAAAAAATCCTTACAATTTCATATACCAACAAATATGTGCCAACAAAAAGTTAATTAATAAGACATCAGTGACTTGTTGTAACAATCTTCAAGATAATATCGACGATCGCTACGTTGGTGTTTCCGCTGTTGAAATGTTTAAATTAGGCGTGTTGGGATGTTTTTTTTTCCCTTGCCATTCGCCACATTTTCTTTCTCTATCAATTTTTTTTTTGTTCTCATCCCCTTGTCACTTCTCTATTCCGTCTAAACGATTATTACTATACCCTTAACAGTATATATGATATAACCGTGTTTCTAAGTCATCACTGCCGCAAATCATCTCCCTCCCCACGGCCGCCCATCCGCCACAGCCAACCACCACCCCTGTCAGCCTTGCCATCACAGCCGCCCACAGCGCTCTGTAGCTATTGCCAAATAAAATTGAATTTCGTTTTAGGTAATTGTTCCGGAATGGTTGTTTAATAAATGACCGAAAATACGTTTCAAATGGCCTCGACGTTAGGAGTTTTTCACGGAACCAGTCTCCCTCGCCCTCGCTCTGGCCAGTCCTGCTGAGGAGTTTTTAAGATGGAAAAATTGAGTGTAGGCGAAAAAGTACAAAATTCAAATTAGCATCAAATTTGCTAAAGGAATGGCAATTAAGTATGAATTTTTGGACCGATAAACTGAGACGATTTTAAATACAATTTTTGTTTTTTGTTTTTTTTTTTTTGTTTTTTGTTGCCCCAACGGTACACATTTTCTGTTTTTTAATCAGTCGATTTTGTGTTCTGTATAATTTTAATTATAATAACGGCGAATAAATTGTTTGTTTGACTATCAATTGGAGATATATAATGGAATGTCCTTGTTTTCGTTTAAATGTATTGAGTCGTGTTTAATATAATTTTAATTTTCCTCATATTTTCTTTTTTGTTTTTGATTAATTCTTCGTGTTTCTTTGAATGTTGCCGACAAAAAACATCGATCGAACAAGGTGAGGGAGAAACACTTGATCCATTATTTAGAGTGGTAGACATTTAAAGCAAATAAACGGTTGTAGGTCACACGAGTACCATCCGCGTCAACTTGCTGTTGTATTGAAGGCAAACAGACTGGATGCAATGGTGAACAGGACACCCTGAATATAATGTATTGGTTGAAAGGGTGTCAATTTTCGTTGTGTGGATAGCACAAACTTCTTGACCCAACAATGGACGATTGGTAAGTTCCACACATAAAATCCTGTTTGAACGGTAAAGGTACTTGCAATTCTTAAACATTTTTTTTTCCGGGAGTAAGCAAATAAAATCGGTATGCTCAACAAAATATTGGTTTAAAGGACACTTTTGTACATATATACCTGTTCAGGAAGAGCATTTCTGTAAAAGTATTCCAAATCCGTTTTTTAGGTTGTTGAATTGAAGTGGATAAAAATACAGTTTCACTCAATTAGATGTACTAATTTCACTCAATTGTCAAAACGCCGTACTTTAGACACCGATTATGATTTTCGTATAAATTTAACGCCTGTAATTAAATTGAATCACTATTTAACAGCTATCTTGCATTTATTTATTAAAACGTTAATTAATAAACAAAATTTTTCATCCACCATTCACCAGTAAATGTCATGTTTATTCTAACTGGCCCAAGAAAGGACGCAGAATTTACCACATTTCATCATCACAAAATGCAGCAGCTGCAGCATTTATATTTTTCACAAAACATGAATTATTCAATTGAAACCCTCTGCATGTGAACAGGCTACTCAAAGTGAATAGCACGTCAAAATATCACGAGGACACACACCACTGGTACTGAATGGTGGTTCGGTTTTAAAGCGCCTGTAATCCAGCACCGTAAAATCCACCATGCACATATATTACACATACGCACGCATTTACAGCGCTGCGAAACCTGCGGCTATTTCCTCTACTAGATCACAGCGATTAATATAAAAATAGTAAATCCTATTTAAAGTATAACACCACTAACCACCGGTGGTAGGTAAAATATGAAAATGCAGAAATACAGCAAATGTGCACATGAATTCAGGAATGAAAACAGTTGGAAAAACGACTGCGATGCCTGGAAACTGGGTGGAACACACCGTACAGCGAACATCGAACTAGCGCCCCTAGATATATTGGCAAGGACGAAAAGCTTTCAAATGCTCACTCACTCTTTTCTGCTCTCTTTTTACTCTCTCCGTCATCGCCTCTCCGCACTAATTTATACATAAATGTTCACGTACACAAAAGCGCTGGCAAAAAAGTGCTTCTCGCACGAAGCTAGCGCTTTCACGTGTATTCATTAACTTTGTCTGTGTATATTCGTGTGGCGTTAAATTGTGTTTGGCGTCGCTCTGTCGAGATTGGGTGTCAGGACACGACGCCTGTGTATGGGTGTGCACTTATATCGATGACGTCTTCCAGAAATCGAACTAATCGAAGAGACACATGTGCGAGTGGCGATTGTGTGTGTGTAAACGCGAAAAAGCTCTTTGTGGAGAGAACTTAAAGCTAATCGAATTGTAAACGTATGAAAAGCTTCCCACTCAAAAGCTGAGCTTTACTAAATGGATACACTTTAGATTTTGCGCAATCGTCGCACTCTCCGCGCCTGTTCACCCTTAAATATTCGACCATGGCGGCAGCGGCAGCTTTAGTGTTTGTGCTAGCGAATGTGGACGTGTGTATGTATTGTATTGGCGTGTTTCTCAGGAATTGCGCATTGTATTTATGAAGAAGAAAATAAATTCACCATGCACACTTTTACAGTTCGCCTTTCTGCGTATTCCACGTCTGAGGAATAGGATTTTGCTTAAATATATTGAACACATATGGTGATAAATGAACGCGGTAAACATTCAAGTAATTTAACAATAAATTCTGGTTAAAATCCGATTCAAACGATTAAGGATTTTTTATTGTGAGAAAGGAAGCTAAAAAAAAAAACCTCAAATTGTTGTCTCATATGTTAATTTTTCTTTAATAGAAAGCTTTAAAGCTGCCACAGCGGCATTAAGGTCATATTTTATTGAAAGCAGAACACTTATGATTGTTCACGTCTCTAATTTTTAATATGGGCACGCCGCGCCGGAAAGCATACCTCTCAAAAATAGCAATGCTGAGCGCATATTACATATTAATACCTGTCTGCATGAAATTATAAAAGCTCTTGGCATGCCATGCAAACAGATTTACGTCATCGACGCCTCTATCCTTCGTGCAGTTTTTTTTGTTTTATTTTTGGGTTGCATTTTAAGCTCATCCGTTCGAATTATGGTCTCTTATTGTTTGACCTTATTCCAAATTCGCGTCTGCATGTATGCAATTCGCAACGGTAGAGCTGAATTTGCACGAATTTGGCCCACACTAGTTTCGTCTCCATGTTTTCCCCATGATTCACATCAACCACCCCTTATTTGGAGGTCGCCACACGGTACGGTTCGTGTTTTCACAATTCCCTCCCAATGCATATGTAATTATTTTAAACGTATGTTGATTTTGCTTGTTGTTCTATACCATCCAGCCTTGGCCTATTTCTAATAATAAAATAGAGTGGTTCGAGTGTGGTTGTCATCTCTCTTCTATATTCTTTCCTTTTTATTGTTTTGGCAATGCACTGGCGTTTATTGTGTGCCTTTCCACTTTTTCGACAAATTTATAATCCTTCGTCTGATTGTTTCTGAAACGATTGTGAATATGCATATAGAGTTTTAAAAGTTTCAGTTTTTCTCGCTTCCGTCTCTTCTCTATCTCTTTTGTGTGTGTGTGTGTATGTGTGTGTGTGTGCTTCTTTACTTTTTTTCCAATAAAGTCCTTCCTATATATAACTGGCCAATAAAAAATACATCAAGGATAGATTTATAAATCCATACTGGCAGAATAAGGCCGCAGCACACTTCCTCTGTCTTCTATTCGTGTTTATGGAGCTTTTAGTGAAAGCGTTTAGCCTATACCTTTTCTAATGTTATGCAAATATACGGACAACATTAACACCACCTAAAAGCCGTTAAGCTGCATGTAAATCCTGTGACTGGTCTAACAAAGATAGCAATTAAATGCAGAGACGATAAAATGGCTGGATTGATGTGCAACGATGGCGACTGAAAGCTCAGGATAAACTTGTTTGAATGGAATTATTATTATTCACGTACCCGTCTAGTGTAGCAAATAAGCTATAAATTTTATCAATGAATTTCAATTTTTATTTGCATATCAATGGGATTTTCCTGGAAACACGGTTGACTAGAACAAAGTCAATTGAGTTGGAATTCTTTGCTGGTTCGTTACAGTAATTCATATTTTAAAGACAGTTTTTGTA
>JANSTS010011031.1:3181-83380 GCA_026546915.1 Sylvicola fuscatus
ACAGTGTCAGTATTGACAGAATTTGGTTGTAGGCGTCACTAAAAAAAGAGAAAAATCACATGAATCCACCCACAAACTAGACAAAAACCAGAAACTCACTTTAATTGCAGCTGAATCTGCTGAACGCTGAGCGTCATTTTCGAAGCAGCGACCAAAATCAATGGACTTTTGACTAGGAACACAAATGTAATGCCAGACGCCTTAATCGAGTGAATGGTGTCATCATTGGACTGTACCACACTGACAAGTGCCTGCATCACGCCAAACAGAGTCGCCAGTTTGTCCTCATTGCCGTGCAGCGAGTAAATTGGCTTGCCCGCTGTGCTCAAGATGAAGACGTGCTTTTTCTTGCCCAGCCAGTCGGGATCGTGCAGGAAATCGCCTACACATTCGGGCTGAATTTGTTCCAAGTCACCACTGCCGCTCAGTTCCTTTGACTTGTCACTGCAAAACGAGTCTGACATGTGCATACCGGATGCAGCAGAGGTCGAGGCGACTGGTCGAATGGTCTCCTGTATTTCACTAATACTGTTGGGGCTCTTTGTTGTCAGGCCTGTGGTGGTGATCTCATCGGTGAGCTCTTCAATGGAATCAGTTGTCACCAGCACTGAGTCCGTTGTTTTAGGGGCATGTCCCTCCTCCACTGGAATACTCTGGTCCCTTTCTGGTGGCGTTGTACTCATGGTGTTCAGGGAGTTGGCCACTATTTGGATGATTGCGAAAAATAAAAACCACCTCTAATGGTTGCACATTTTCGCTTGTATTTTGAACGTACTTTGGCTACAGATTTTTGTTAATTGGCAACTTAAGGAATTACATTTTGACAGTCACTGCTGCCAACTGTGAAATGTCAAAAACAGCTATATATTATTTATGATTTTTTAATATTTTTAATTACAAATTATATTTTTACTTTTTAAAAATCATCTTAATTATTTTAATTTATTTAATGATTTTATAACTGTAAAAAGCTTTTAAAAACAAATTAAATCAATCGAGAATTTCGATATGTCAAGTGGGGAAATGTCAAACGGCCGAAGGTTCCGAATGTCAAATGAAAAAATTGTTTGGGTTTATTTTGAGATGGAGAAGATTATTTAAAATTTAGTTTAAAAATTAAGAAAATCATGACAAATAATCAGTTAGTGGCCCATAACTTGCGTTATAAAAAGAAATTAAAGTGCATCAAGCGTCAGATAAAGGAGCTAATTTTTGTAAGACAACTAAAACATTTGCATCTTGATAAATCTTGCTAACCAAAAAATGTTGCAGGAAAATGCAGCTCTTTGCGACCAAGTGGCATTGGTTCAGGAAAACATTCTCTTCGTGAAAGAGGAGCGTCGTTTTTTCCTCAAGAAGCTGATGGAGTGCGAAGGAGAGCCCAACTTCAGTGACAGCATTCTGAACGTGCGGAAAGTACGCAAAAAACGCAACAACTCTGAAGCCAGCGCCAAAAGCAACGTAAAATCCCTGGCAGAGCGTCGCAAAACCCTACCGACACTGTCATCAGCAACAAAAATGGCTACCTCATCCAACCCATCCAATGACTCATTCTCTATGGATGCCTCTGATCAACAACGACTTCCACTTGCTTTGGGTACATTAACTATCCATTGTTTAGGTGAGATAGTTACAGATCGGCCAGCATTCCATCACGAACATTGGATTTACCCTCTAAACTATATTGCCACTCGCGTCTACGGTCATCCCAAGGATCCGGAGAAAAAGTGCGTTTACACATGCAAAATCACAGATGACGGTGATGCACCTCTGTTTGAACTGATACCAGATGGTGATCAGTCACAAGCCATTGTCGCCGCTTCTCCAGACATGTGCCACACCCGCCTCATGCATATGATGCACAATTTCCGTCCGACGGAGTTTCGGCCACAGGGTGCATGGTTTTTCGGATTGGCTCATCCCGTTGTTGTGGGAAGGCTGCAGAATAACGTCGCCATCAGTCAGTGCGATTCGTTTAAGGGTTTTAAAGCGGAAGTGTTCTCAATGGACGCTGACAATGATCCTAGCATCAATTATGATGCGCTTTTGGGTCAGGCAGCGCCAAAACCGACGTCCGTTTATCACATGTTGCCAGAGGTGAAAGATGAACCGCCCGATGAGTTGTTGGACTTCCAGTCGGAGCCAGATGGCTTTGAAACATTTACCACTAAACAAGGGGGGCTGGAGGAATGACATTGTTTTATTTTGGATGGTATTATTTAATATTTTTTATTTAACGTGTAAAAAATTATATTTACAGGTTTTTATGGTATTTACATCCTTAAAATACAGACAATATCAGTATAAAGATTGCTTTCGTCACGATGTCACTTACATTATATTTAATTATTATCAATTTTAATGATTTCAGAAGCAAATTTCGCGATAAAATTAAGTTTTTATATAGAAAACAAAAATTTGTCATGATGTTGTATATTAATCGCGACCTTCACGAATAAACTTAACCTCAATTAAAATTATTTTGATAGAATTAAATTTAAAAATGGAAACTTCAATGTTAATTCATTCTTTCCCCCACCAAATTAAATTTAAAAAATTAGGAAAAACAAGTTAAAAGGCACTTTTATCACTCCCGACTCAATAAAAACTGTCATTTAAGCAAACAAAAAATGCGTTTTTTTTTTGGATAATTTCCAGTAACAATAATCTGGCCACAAAACTGGCCTAAAATCAAAGTGTGACTAGAACCAGTTGCCAAACAAAGAACAATGAACCTCACAAGCGTAAAAAAAACAGGAAATCCGAAAATCAACAGCACCAGCCAGCTTAAGTAGGAAGCTTAAAACTAATCGTCATTCTTAAAAAACACCGTCCACAGAAACCGATCAGCCATTCCCTATCTAATCGTGTTTCTATGGCCGACAGCAGCGGATGTGGCCGCATTTGTCACTCCAGCCACATTGGCAGTCTTCTTTTTGTTGGATTTGCTGAAGAGAGCATTTGAAATGGCCACCACTGGCGAGAACAGTCTCATCGGAATCTCACTGCAAAATTCCAAATTTTCTCAACACTTTCTCAGTTGAATGTTTTCAGACACTTACCATTGATCCACGGATGGAGACGCTTCATTTCCACTTAGAATAAATAATGGAAACAAAATAGAAAAGACACATCCACTGACAATATATGAGCTGGGCAGTTGAGTCAGAATGGCCAACGGCATCCCGAATCCAACAAAATACGGCCAATTAGTTTCAATGAACGTCAAACGCTTGTGCAACTCCCATCCCATGTTGAACCATTTGTACTCAAACGAGTACAGCGAGTAGAGCAGGCACATGTGGATGAACGCAAAGATGGTGCCAATGTAATTGACTGGCAGTAGACTGACGACCATGCTCTGGGAATGGAAATTGATAACTTATCATGAAAACAGGCCAATAGATAAACAACCAACCTGCACCAAAAACAATGCCTGGACCAGTAAACTGAACAGGAAATCAGCAATCAACTTGCTGATGCTCGTCATGTACTGAGGACGTCCCTTTCTGAATTTATACGCCGAGTCGGCAATGTCAGCGAACCACAAGCTGTTTACCACTTTGCTGAGCACAAACAGCGGCAGCACCCATATCACACCAAAGATCAGCGACAGAAACGGCTGCATCCAGCTCCAGATGGTCGAGCCGAAGCCGGAGTTGCTGCCAAATATCCACGTCAATAAATACTGCAGTCCTGGCAGTAGGCCGTACTCAAACAGCAATATGCTCAGCCAGAAGATGCCGCCGTTCAGGACGCAGCACTCGATGACTCGCTTCAGTACTTTGCTCTCTCTATGATGTAATTTTGGTATTAGGCAATCGGCAAACGATAGCGATAAGATTACGTGTCATTACAGAGCTTTGGACAAAGTCCAATGCCATAGAAAAGTGTCTACTCACTCTGGCTTCTTTTTCTGGTCGCGCTTCTTGGCCGGCGTGGTCGCTGATGTGACGCTGCTTGGTTCAGTCTTTGACTGTAGTCTTTTGTTCATCTCCTTGTCCAAATAGAACAGGACTGTGATTCCTTTGATGCTATCCACGAAGCCAGACAGCGTCAGCTTCAATATTGACTGAAAGTATTCGAGAATTTGGATTTTTGATCGATTGTCAATGGTGAGGGAATCTGCAATTGGATTATATCTCATTTTGAGAAGTCTTTACTCACTGTGACGATGTCCATTGTGTCCTCTGTTTGTTTACTCAATTCTGGTTGAAAACTATACTTCTTGACCAATTTTTGGCATTTATAGGATGCGCTGAGCTATTTTTAGTTTGTCTGAACCTAAATTTACTGCACAACTTGTTCAGTTCCTATGATTCGGATTGGCAGCAATCCCAGTGATAAATTTTCGGGAACGTAAATTGCGTTTTTGTTCAATAATCTTTTGACAGACCAAATCTGTTGTTTTGGAATACTCGCACGCGAGAATGAGATTGATCATTTGTTTTTATCTCTAAGAATATATATAATCGGGATGGTAGCCGCTTTGGTAGTCCACGGAACCTGTTGGCATTATACATAAATCTGACATCTGTCACTGATGACCAAAAATTGTTTATTATTAAAAAGAAGTGAATCAAAGATCAAAAACACCCACTTCCAGAATACCCAAGTCATGGTAATTTACGGCGTCTACATTGTCAGCAAATCCGGTGGTCTGATCTTCAATCATGACCACAACATTCCAAAAATTGAGACTGAAAAGACATTCTCCTACCCCATTGATTTGACGCTGGAATATGATCCCAAAAAGGTTTCCGTGGCATTTGGGCAAAAGGATGGTCTAAATGGTAACACATCCACTTTAACAAATTAAAAACTTCGATTAATTGTTTAATTTTCCTCCAATTAGTGGGTCATGTATTGGTATCCATAAACGGCATGCTAGTCCATGGCAACACCCTTGAAGACAATCGCGATGTGAAGACTGTAATCGAGACGGCCGAAAACTATCCACTGAATCTGAAGTTTGCACGCCCAAAAATGACAACCAATGAGAAAATCTTCCTGGCCAGTATGTTCTATCCACTTTTTGCTATAGCCAGCCAGCTTAGTCCGGAGCCGAAGAGCTCCGGCATTGAGGTGCTGGAAGCCGACACGTTTAAGCTGCATTGCTTTCAAACGCTGACTGGCGTCAAGTTTATGATTGTCGCTGAGACGACGCAGGTGGGATTGGACACGCTGTTGAGGAAGATTTATGAACTGTACGCTGACTTTGTGCTGAAAAATCCATTTTATTCACTGGAAATGCCCATTCGGTGCGAGTTGTTTGACACCAATTTGCAGGCGCTGCTGGAAATGGTGGAGAAGACGGGAGTTTTAAATATTTAAGGAATATTTTTAATTTTACGGTATTTAATGTGAAAATATAATTAATTGTTAACTTAATGTTGTTGTGTCCATAAGTGTCATTTTTGGAATTTGGAATGAACAATCCAAAATGGAACAAAATTCGAAAGGATAATGATCTAACATAGAATAAGGAGATCAAAATTCTTTCAGGAAGAAATCAGTTCAACAACAAGAGGGCAATTGGTACATTAAAGCTGGAATCTGGACGACATCCAAAATTCTAGACCATACAAATGAGGAGAAAAAACATTTCTTACAGCTTCATTCAAATTCAAAACATATTTCTGTCATAAAAACCGGCAAATCTTTGGATATCCTCCCGAAAAAAAACCAAGGAAGCCATCCAACATTAACCAATAAACAAAAAGTTCCCAACCATATTAGCACTGAACCTTAATCTTCGTAGTACATTGACATACAATCGATTAAAAATACATATATATATGCTCCATTGAAACATATGTATTATGTAAAAAGAGTTAAGACACACCAATACAGTAAAGGCGCTCGTCATAAAAAGTGAGTCGAGAGAAATTTTTAGTGCTGCAGAAAACTGCACCGAATGGTGTCCAAAGATCACCACTGAAGCCAGCCAAAAGCGAAAAAGTGCGTGCACCATCGCCACCCAGTGGTACCATTCATCAGTAATACCGTGGATTCGATCAGTTCTGACCCAGCATAAAGGCTAGGCAAAAAAACGGAAAGAGGAGGAAAAAAAAAACGTAAAGAGGAGAACACATACCCAACACACACCCACACAGCCAAGACGCGCCGAGGGTGCCATTTTCATACGTCGATACACTGGCCCACCAGCCTGTCCCGTTCACATTTTATATATGCGCCAACTAATCGACACACGCACACACGTCCGCCACGCGCCACACACGAAAATACACTTTTTGTTGTACATGACAGCGTAAACTTTCTTTTTCAATTTGGACAAAGTCGGAAGCTCAGCAGAATTCACGCAAACTGTTGGCTATTATTTGCATTCTTATTGTTTATATTGTTGCAATTACTTTCTGCAGTGCATCCAGGAGCGTCGAGAATGAGTAACGTGGACAATTAGAAGGTCGATTTCTGTTGATATAAAAGTGGCTGGTAAGGAGGCGGCGCAGCGACAACAAGCATCTTTCTGTCGTCGGCACGTGAATGCGTCCTCACAAAACTCAAGGAACTAACAAGGAATAGCCGCAGTGTGGAGCTGCTGGGGCCGCGATCCCAATCTCTGCAAGTCAACCCAACTAGATATAATATGGAATTTAGTGCAGGCAGGATCCCAATAGAACGTAGAACAATTCACTTTACGAAGCTGTGCCGATAGAACGTCTGTCAGATTGTGGTGATTCGCGAGTGCTGACATTTCGTTTATCTGTTTTGTGCTTCCTGGGTTCGTTATTTTGGTGGAAAATAATCAATTGAAGATAATAACACGAGAATAAGTAATAAAAGTAGGAAAACAAGTTTCTAAGTGACAGAACAACGCCTCAGGCAGGAGAACAACCGCAAAAGCTGGCTATTTTGAGGCGTCTCCAAATGAACTTTGGCTGTCCAGCAGGTAACGTAAGACTCACACAATGGAGGAAGTGTTAAATTATTGATTTTTGTCTGGTGTCGCAATTTTTCTCAATGGATTGCGGATTAACTAATTTAATTTATTGTACTGCAATTGTTTTGTGCCCATTATCGGGCTGTTGATCCTCGTAGAGCCAAGTTTTGTTTTTTGCAATGTTGAACTTTTTGATAAATGGCCACTACTGCAAGTTGAAAGGGTCAGATACAGCCAAACAGCTGATAACGTCTTTTGATAAGTGTCGTGTGTTGATCAAATCGAAGGAAGCCTCCGAATACACCTGTTCGGTTGGTGATAAGCGCTTCAGATAAGATGAGGCCGGCCGGTTAGAATTGTGCTGATGTCATTATCAATTTCTTAAAAACAAAAAATGCTACACAAGAAAAGATAAGGTTATGATTTAGCGTCAAAGAACCACAAGGAAATCTTGAATTATATTTAAATCAATCGCAATTCTTCTGAACCGCACAAAAAAATGTCTTTTCTTAATCTTACGAACAAAAAGCCAAAATTCAATATTAGATCACACTTATTTACAGTAATTAGCATGTGAATGTTTTGTGTCTTTGTTTCCATTGTGCCTAGAATCAATTTTAAGAACGTAGTTTCATTTATCTTAATGTTTGTTATAAATGTTCCAGAAAACCTCAACTTTGGGACATTAAAACCCATATCTAAGGAGACATTCGTTCACTTCAAACCTTCTTAGTGCACTCCGGCAGACGTCTTCACGTCAAAACTGTCACCTCTACTTTGGACAATCATTTCAGAATCCTGCTTCAACAAACAACTTTGTACTACCTAAGGATCGCCACTGCCTGGCAACATGATACGAAATAACGGAGCGAAAAAAGAAGGCAAAATGAGGATTCGTGCATTCCCGGTGAGTAATCCACAACTGTCATCGCATCCTTGCCCAGATTCGCACTCATGGAGTTTTTGTTCAATCTTATTCTTTTTCCTTTGTTTTGGGATTGTGAAGGAATTATTCTTTTGTTTAGAAGTGATTGTGCATTCACAATTTTCGCGTTCGATACTCAGTTTACAGAATGAAAAAATTTAAAAAGACAATCAGAGGAGTCCAGGTAACAAACTAATTTGACGCTCGTTGAGTTTTTCTTTTAATTATCTGACTGATTATTAGTTATTTTACGAGCGATTTAAATTGATAGTTAATTGAAATAAAAATTTCGGTAAAACGCAAAAGCCATTGCTGGATGGTGTCTTCAAATTAAATGCCTAATATCGAGTGGAAGCGAAAGTTGATGGGCAATCGCCGCGTCTCAGCACCAGCGCGCAATTGTTTTCGAATATGGAAGCCTGAGAGGGCTAAAAATCCTGATTGGAAGGTTTTGTTCAACTCCAGTAACTCTCTCTGACTTAGATTTATATAGATTAAAAAAAAAAACAAAAGGAAAGAAATTCAGTCGTGTACCCAAAATAATGAGAATCCCATTTCAGATGAACATGGATGAAAAGTACGTGGAGTCAATTTGGGTGCTGCTCAAGAATGCCATCCAGGAAATTCAGAAAAAGAATAACTCCGGCCTGTCCTTTGAGGAACTGTACCGAAACGCCTACACAATGGTATTACACAAACACGGCGAACGTCTGTACACCGGACTCAAGGAAGTCGTCACAAATCACCTGGAATTAAAGGTAAAATATCCAATCCCTAAGACTTGTGCAACAACTTTCTAATCCCGCACGCATATTTACCCACCAGGTGCGCGAGGACGTCCGTCGTTGCATGCACAACAACTTCTTGCAGTCGCTGAACCAAGCCTGGAACGACCATCAAACATCCATGGTGATGATACGCGACATTCTCATGTACATGGATCGTGTGTATGTGCAACAGAACGAAGTGGAGAATGTCTACAATCTGGGCTTGATCATCTTCCGTGATCAGGTGGTGCGACACAGTAACATACGCGAACACCTGCGCGACACACTGCTTAACATGGTGATGTCGGAGCGCAACGGCGAGGTGATCGATCATCTGGCCATCAAAAACGCCTGCAGCATGCTGACGGTGTTGGGCATCAACGAGCGATGGGTGTACGAGGAGGACTTTGAGCGGCCCTTCCTCACACAGTCGTCCTCCTTCTACAAGCTGGAGTCGCAAAAGTTTCTCGCCGAAAATAACGCCAGCATCTACATTAAGAAGGTGGAGTCACGCATCACCGAGGAGTCAGAGCGCGCCAAACTGTATCTGGATGCCAGCACCGAACGGCACATTGTCAAGGTGGTGGAGGACGAACTGATCAAGAAACATATGCGCACCATTGTGGAGATGGAGAATTCCGGCGTCGTCTATATGATCAAGAACACGAAGACGGACGATCTGGCGTGCACGTACAAGCTGTTCTCGCGTCTGGACAATGAGGGCTTGAAGACAATATCCAAGTGTGTGTCACAGTATCTGCGCGAACAGGGCCAGATGCTGGTGAAGGAAGAGGAGAGCGGCACCAATCCCATCACCTTTGTACAGAATCTGCTGGATCTCAAGGACCGCTTCGACCACTTTCTGCATCACTCGTTTAACGATGATAAACTCTTCAAGAATATGATTTCGTCTGACTTTGAACACTTTTTGAATCTTAATAACAAATCTCCGGAGTATCTGTCATTGTTCATTGATGATAAGTTAAAGAAGGGCGGCAAAGGTGTAAGTGGCCCAATTGGAATTTGCTTCCAAGATTGGAATATGATTTTAATGAATTTTTCTTTGGTACAGATGACCGAGCAGGAAATCGAATGCATTTTAGATAAGACAATGGTTCTATTCCGCTACTTACTTGAGAAGGATGTGTTCGAGCGTTACTACAAGACGCATTTAGCCAAGCGATTGATCTTCAACAAATCTGTGTCGGATGACTCCGAGAAGAACATGATTTCTAAGTTAAAGGTATGATAAACTAGCTTAAATCTTTGGTATTGATGTAATTACAATGTCTGGGCGACTTCTTTCCAGACTGAATGTGGTTGTCAATTCACATCCAAGCTCGAGGGCATGTTCAAGGACATGTCAGTGTCAAACACAATCATGGATGAGTTCAAGAATCACATCAGCACCAACAAAAACACGCTGGCCGGCGTCGAGTTGACGGTACGAATTCTGACGACCGGCTTCTGGCCGACACAGTCAGCCACGCCAAATTGCAATATCCCAGAAGCGCCACGCATCGCCTTTGACACATTTAAGCGATTCTATTTGGCCAAACACACTGGTCGACAGTTGACACTGCAACCACAAATGGGTAAGTTCCTTAGATGCTCCTCGCGTCTTGCAGTTTCCTAATTTTTTGCTGTTCTCCAGGCACTGCATTCATAAATGCTGTCTTCTACGGCACCAAGAGCGACGCCGACAACAAGGACGGTGCCAGTTCCAGTTCAGCACCAGTCACACCAGGACCAACCACAACACGCCGGCACGTGCTGCAAGTCTCCACGTACCAAATGTGTGTGCTAATGCTGTTCAATAATCGCGAGCGCTTGTCATACGACGAAATACAGCAGGAGACTGACATACCGGAGAAGGATCTGATTCGAGCGCTGCAGTCACTGTCAATGGGCAAGCCACAGCAGCGATTGCTGTTGCGAACGCCCAAAACGAAGGACATCGAGCCGACGAATGAGTTCTTTGTGAACGACGCGTTCGTTTCCAAATTTCATAGGTGAGCTGTTTGTTTTTTTTTTGTTTGTGATACCGTGGAGACTTATCCTTGGCTTGATTGGGCAGAGTTAAAATTCAGACGGTGGCAGCGAAGGGCGAGTCAGAGCCAGAGCGTCGTGAGACTCGCAGCAAAGTGGATGAAGATCGTAAACATGAAATTGAAGCGGCTATTGTACGCATCATGAAGTCACGCAAGAAGATGACGGTAAGCAAATTGTTTCAAGGTTAAGATTGGACGTGTTTCAAATCCATTTTTCTGTTGCAGCACAATCTTCTGGTGTCTGATGTGACGACACAGCTGCGAAGTAGATTCCTACCGTCGCCAGTGATCATCAAGAAGCGAATAGAGGGACTCATCGAGCGCGAATACTTGGCCAGGACGCCTGAGGATCGCAAAGTTTACGTTTATTTGGCTTAAGCAGAGAAACGGGAACCGTGAGAAAAGCACGTGGAAGGAGTTGGATTACGCGAGGATGTGGGGGCGAAAATCCAATTACAAATATTGTGAAGAATTAATTTTATTTACCTTAGGGATGATTTATCAGCTGGTCGCGTCTCTTTATTGTAAAATGATAGGAATTTAATTGATGGGAATGCATAGAATTCAGGAAGCGTTTTCGCAATCCATACGTTTACTTTTAAGCTTTCCTTTTGTGTTTTTTCTCTTTTATTGTTTTACCCCCATCCAAGTCTTTAATATTATAATTTCTTCGTCGAATTACTTCAATTCTATTGTTTATCGTTTATATTTAGCGTTAAGATTGGACAAAATCGTATAGAAAGTTGTCTCACCACTTGGGCCACTGGCTTGCATGTGGTCCGCTAATTCAGCTTGTAGCGATTCTTATCATTTTCTTAACTGTAATTACAATCAAGCTGTTTCACTCATTGTTGCCGACAAATGTGAGTTATAAAGACGCATGAAAACATGTGTTTTTTGTGGATTTAAAAATTACATTAAAGAAAGAAAATTATTACTTTTCATTTGAAATGGTGACTTTTTATTTTGACCTTGATAATTGTGTGTCAATTTGAATGTTTTCCCAATACAATTCATTTAATTTTTGAATAAGTTAAAATAAATGAGATCTGGAAAAGCCTGTATCTGAAAATTAAATTCCAGTCGCTGAAGAATCAATTTTCCAAGGCAGTTTAGGTCATTGGGAACTTTTTAAATGTCCACATAACAGGCAGTCACCCGTCTAACGTCAACGGGTAATTTGACGCACGTCCAGTAACGGTATATATATTTATTTACAGTCATCTGACAGCTGCCATTGTTCGCGTTTGTTTTGCTTGGTTCATACGTCTTCCAAATTCGCGCCTCAGCTCCTTAATCCAATAGGATTTGTTGGAAAAGAACGGTTTTGGCTTGTACCCAAATAGATTGTCGCCCAAATTCAGCTAGTATCCGCTGCTAGGAAAGATGCTGGCTGACGCAGAGGAATGCGAGGAGCCTTGTGACACTGGCGCGTTTGATGAAAATGGGTCAACTTGTGGCTACAGCGATGAGGGAAGCCTTGAGATACTGAGACAGTTCAATCAAGTCTATGAACAGCAATTGAGCTACATTGACTCCCTTGGCGGTGGAAACTTGATTGAGGTACGTTTGACAGCTGCACGTGGAGGGATTATTGCATTTGGATATGACCAAATCTTATCGAAACGATGACAATTATCTTTATTTACATTTTTATGATGGAAGCAGGTGATTGGACGTTTGTGTTGGTGATTATGGTCATTGACACTTGTGTGAGGATCATTAGAATTATATATGTGATTCTGAAACGTTTCAATCTTTGGAATTTGGATTTTTGGATGTTTTTGAGATGTCTAATTTGTATCAATTTGTATTTGCAGCGCAAATATCCAATTTACCGGGACTGGGTAGATCAATTGATGAAACAAAATCGTGATCTCGTCCTTATGGTGAGTGAGTTGGAACATGAGGCCGTTGAACGTGTGACTCTGCTGGAGCAGAAGCTACAGAGTGACATTCACGCCTATGGAAACAAAAATGTCGTCAGTCAAATGAAGAACGACATCCACAATCTGCTGGAATTGATTCGACGTGCTCGTGTAAATGGTGAATGGAATGCTAATGGATTGGATTTTGAGACCATCAAGATGTTTGATATATTTGGCAAACCGTACGATACTTTTGTGGCATGTGGTCATTGAAATTTAATGCACTTCTCTTTCTAGGGATGAGGTGGCAGGACCTACGCGCAGAAGTGTTTCCATAAACTTGCAGTTAGTAGCGCCGGGTGATAGTCGCCACAACGAGTTAGCATTAGAGCCAGTAAAGTAGGCATTTCCAATTATAAAACAATAGAGTTGCCAAGAATATTTTTTTTTTCTAGCCAAATGGAGATTTCTCAGCCAGAAAAAAGCCAGACTGACAATGGCAGTGATGGATCGAAGGATAAATTTGTACGTGAAAATTTTGTTAGAAATGCCGAGAAGTCGTCTGAAACGGTTTGTAATTTAAAGAAAATGTTGAATTGAAAGTGGCACTTCATTTTGATGTTTACAGGAGTCGGTGAGGCTCGAGTTGAAAGAATTGAGAAAGAAGTGTGATGATTTAGAAGCCCAGAATCTGGTACTTGAAAAGGTATGTAAATTCGAGCTGTGGCAGAAGAATCCATCACGAAATTAGATGAAGTTTACTTCCATTTGATCGAATTCAATCTCATTTCTTATGAATTTAATTTCTTTGTGTACATTTTAAATATATTTTGGGTGTTAAATTTAGCTGTAAAAGGTGTTTAATAAGATTTAATCCATAAAATACGAAACTGAAATGTTAGGGCGCCGTCGATACGCGAGTTTTGGTGCTGGAGGTTGCTGAAAAGCACGACACAATCGTCAAATTGCGAAATGAAGTTGTCTCAATGGAGGAGAAACTACGGCAGGCCGATAAGCAGATTAATTTCAAGGATAATGTAATAAAAGGATTGCGATCAGAGCGCAATAAGCTGGCCAAGGTTTGTTAGGGAATGATGGTGATGGAAAATTGGTGAAAAAGATTCATTTTGAGTTTATTAGTCAAAATAATCTAAATTGTCATATTTTTAAGTTAAATGTCTTAAACATGAGTGAAAAAGTGTTGTTGCAATAATATTTTCTTCTTGTTTTTTCATCCAAACGTTATCAGCAAGGATCCATTCCATTACAAGACGCACCACCAGACGACCTTGCTTATTCCGACACCCAAAATTGCCCCGCTGACCAATCTTCTGTAGGTGCTTCATTTTTAATTCTTACAAAAACACCAAAAGAAAATTATTTCCCCCAAGACTTTGGACATTGACTCTAAACTGGAACGAGAGCTACAAAACCAGAAATCCTTAATATCAGAGGAACTGACGCTATTTCTCCAGCCAGACGTCGTGCTCTCTTTGGAGGACAAATTGAACATTTCATTTGGAAACATTCGTGTTCTATGTAAAAAGGAGGGTGACACAGTTAATCAGCTAAAAAAGGAGCTTGACGATTTGGTGAGTAATCTTGAAACATTTCGTGAGGATAAAATTGAGCTTCAGGCAAAGAATGAAGAGCTTGAACATAAAATTGAGGAATTGGTATGAGTTTCCGTCGATTTTTCTACTTAACATTTCTTGAATGTTTTTTGTTTAAGCAGAAAAGTCAGTTAGATGTCCAGAGTGAAAATGCAACTTTTTTCATCTCTGGTTTGGCCCAACTTATGGACTTGGACAAGCATGAAATTGAAGTAAAGGACAAGTGTCGCGTGCAGGATCTCATCATTACTGAACTTAAGGAGCGATCCCGGCTGGAGACTGAAAATGATGAGTTGAAGCGCAGCAAAGATGATATTGACAGACGACGGTCACAAGTTCAACATCAGTCAGTGCAGATTGAGGAGGAGGTTTCTCAGACAACGAGTGATTTTATCACACCATTGATTCCGTTATTCCAACGAGTTGTAAGTAAACAATTTTTAAGTGATTTGTTAAGATTAGTTTGAGAGATTGATTTGTTTTGGTGTTCCAATTATTGGGTTAACATAGATTTCTAAGATTTGTTATAATAACCTTTGAGAAAAAGCATGTGTAGATTGTATATTTCGGTTATGAAAGACATAATTTAGGGAAGCACGATCGTTCAAGCAAGTTTATTTTAAAATGTATTACGACTTTCAATATAGAAGTATCTTAGAAATTGTGCTATGGCAACAGAATTCTTAAAGGTCAAATTGTAAAAAAGCTTAAGGTCTTAAAACCGTTTTTCTACATAAATTTCTTAGAATCAAATTCTTCCGTAATCAGAGCCGTTGTTGAGCCGGTAAAAAACTGCAATTTAACTGGAAGCAAACCAAATTTAAAGCTTAGTATCAAGGATTCATAAAGAGTCATAAATTATATCAGAACCAAAAATTCTTAAGATTACTACTAAAGTCATTAAAAATATAAACCGGAAAATTGTTTCTTGAATCTTGAATCTGAATCTGTAAAATCTCATGGAATCAACTCGTATAGAAAAATTGGCTTGATTTGTTTACAATTCTCTCAAGGAAAAAAATCAGAGCATCAATAACCTGCAGCATATTTAAATAAAAAAAGAAATATGAAATTAAGGGCAACACCAAAACTTCGACGCAAATGGATTATACGCAGGCATCGGCTCTAGAAGAAGAAGCGAAGAAAGTCCCATTTATATTCCAATATTTGCATCTAATTATAGAATTCTGTCTCTTCTCCTGATTTTAATGTTCTTGAGCGTTCGAATGCGCGCTTCACGATGCACGCATTTTGGTGCTCTCCCACCGATCTGCGCTTCTGGCTTAATTTCAGTTGCATCCGGGTATCTAATCGTATCAGTTAAACGCGTCGTCGGCTCATTATTAAGTGAAAAACTCATAAAATAGCATTCAATTGATCACATTTATTATGGTTTTTGTTGGACAGTTGGGTGAAAGTGCAATAAGTGGCGAGAGATTGGAGTGTATTCGTGGTGGCAATGTGCAGGAGATTGACAGCTTGGTGGATCGGCTGAACAAAGAGCTGGACGACAAGGAGGATGAGTTGAAAATGAAGGACAAAAAATTGGCCGAAATGGAGGTGGCTTTGAATGAAGTGACAACAGCTAAACCACAGAATATCGAAGTGGAGATCTGCGGTGAGGAGATGGCGGACAAGGAAGTTTCTAGCAAGGAAATTTCTCACAATGAAGTTTCTAGCAAGGACATTTCTAACAATGAAGTTTCTCAAAAAATACCAGAAGTGAATCTTGAAGAAAATAATGAAGTTACTGAATCGGTGAGTTTTTAAGCGACTAAAAAAAAAAATAGTTTTGCATTTAAGAAATCGTTACCTATTTAAATAAATTAACGGTAAAGTTTAAAGTTTAATGCTAAAACTGTGTTTTCCGATACGCCAGGTCTCGGTATATAAAGATGCAGAAAGTCAATCATGCGAGATTACTTACGATGCAACGCCAATGCCAATAGGATCCTCCACTGAAAAGAGCCTAGAAGAGTCTCTGTCTGAACTCAGATCAACTGTAAGTATTTTAATCATTTAAATTTTTTAATTATTTTCTTTATTTAAACCATAAACACTAAATCAGCTCGCCACACAACAAGAGCAGTACACCCAACTCGAGTCGGTAAAGGCCCAATTAGATTTAGAGGTAAACAGATTAGATTTAGGAATTACACTCAAAAGTAGACAAATTTCACTCAATTCCCACTCAAATCAAATTTAGTGCCAAAATCAGCTGCAGACCATCACGAATTTGCGGATGGCGCTCGAGGATAGTAAACGGGGTGGTAGTGCAGTGAGTCATCCCACCAACAACGCTTCAAGTGGCTCCGGTTGGAGTAGCTGGTGGCGAACTGTGCATGATGTTTAAACTTTAAGCAGACCAATATTGATTCTGTTTTGTTAAATGATTTAGGAATGACAGGGGATGAGAATGGGGGGGGGTAGCTTTTTGAAAAGCTTGATATCCTTAACATAGATTTTAAGTGTTTTAGCTCAAACATTTCGCAAAGCTTAACTAAAAGTGACCTTATTGCTGTAACTTATTTATTTAAGTTAAAAAAAAAAAAAAAAAAATGGTGTCTTGTTTGGTGCTTTATTTTTCGCAAACAAATATTTTTAACATAAAAAAACAAATGTTTTCCACTTCTAACTGCCGCTTTGATACTTAATTTTGCTTTGTTTTGTTTCTGAACTAAAAGTTTATTTATTTTTAAAAACATATTTCCTCTATTCGCTGAGCTATCGATTTTTAATAATTGTTTTGATGATGAAAATGTTATCTAATTTAGTACATAAGACGCATTTTGTTGTTCATTAGTGTAAAAAAAAGATTTTTTATAATCAATGTTACTAAAAGTAGGTGAACACTCAAAATGTTTAAAATCTACTTAAAAAAAAAAACTGCTACTTGTTTTTAATATTGAATGCCATAGAAATAAGTGTTGTAAATGTTGAAAGTGAAGAATAAAACAACGACTATATTTTTCTATAATTTATATATTAAAATTGTGTATGATCTCATTAAATTGTGTGGCTTTAATCGTCTTACAAATCAACTAATTACATAAATCTGAAAGAAAACAATTAATTGAAAACAGGAAGATGATCAGCAAAATGTTAGATTTCACTTGCAAATTTTGTGCGACGAAATAAACGCTTTGCTAGCCGAGGTAAGACTGACTCAAGTTTCTATTTTTTTGCCAGCGGCTTTTCAAAGATTATGAAAATAGTTCAATTGTATTTCCATTATATTGTTCGCCCGGTAAAGAGCTTGGTGAAAGACAGGCAATTGGAGACGGTGCGTGATGAGAATCTTGGATTGCGTGTCGCTCTCGTCGATTACACCGCCCAATGCGAGCACCTTTCAGATGGCGTCAGCAAACGCAGGAGGGTGAGTTACGTTAGCTTGTGTGAGGGTGTTTATTTCTGATTACTTATTACTATTTAACTGGCTAATTAGCTAAAAATAACGGTAAACATTAGGAATTTGGTTGTAATTACACAAAATACCTAATTATTATGATTTTTCGCTTTCGAAGCGCCATCTTGAAGCCGTTCAATAGTTGTTAAAGCTTAAAGTTTGCTATCAGCGCCATCTATTTTTCAAATAATCAATATAAAAGCTTTTCATAAAACAATTGTCGCTACTTTAAACAATTTTCTTTGCCAATTTTTGCCTAAAAAAAACATTTCTTTAAACTTTATACAGCTTTCGTGCATAATTTACGAGTCAATTTAAAATTAATATCTGACAGGCCATAAAACAACCCTTACAAACAACCCTCAAAGCCACCAAACATCATAAATCGTCATTCTACAAAACGAATGAAGACATCAACAGCAAAAAGCTCGCATACACACGATTATTAATTCACCCTTCAACAAAACTTGGAAAACTTTACCAAACACGCTTTATGGGAGCACATAACTTGCTGATTTCCTGACGATTACACATTGAAAAGAACATTACCAACCAGGACTCTAGAAACGGCGAAACAACACGAGCCCAATCCAAAGAACAACTTCTTGCCAGCAAAGTTTGCTCGTACAAAAGCGCTAGAAATTGCCACTACCCCCCCGCCTTGTCAAGCTTTTCTTAGCATAGTTAATACTACCCCGTCGCTTTTCTTCGACTGCCAGCCCCTTATCGCGTATTGAAGTAAATGTAGTTGAAGACGGATATTAGGTTAATTGCGGGTGGCAAGAACGATTGTCGGTAGCCACAAATCAAATTAGTAATCCTCACCGCATCAGGATGGAGTGTTCTTCCTTCGTCCTAAGACCTTGGAATATTGAAAGTGCAGGTGGTGGGCGATAGAAAATTGATGGCGTCACATTAAATGTGTGTTGACTCCAAAGTCATTCTATCGCACAAAGGAAGAGCCGCAGTCCTGGCATATGTGGGTGAGGGTGTGATTTTGTTTTACTGAAATCCATATAGGCTTCTTGCATGTGTCGATTTCGCGCGCGTTTAAATAGTTTTTGGAGCTTTTTTTTTCTAGTTTTCGTATTTTTGGGGTGTCGCCTCCATCCCCTTTTTTGTGGGGTGAATTTTTTTCGCTCTGGTATTTGGCTTTCGCCATTGATGGCGGGTATTTTGGAGGGGTAGATGGTTAGAGGGGATGGGGGAACAACTGGGAAAAAGTCACCACCTTCATTCACGGTGTTCTGACTGACTGCAATTATTCGACTCGCAATGAGAATTGTCTCAGTCGTGCGCAGGAAGTGAGGTCGATCGGTACCGTCGGCTGGTTGTCCGTATTTCGGCAATTCCGACTGTTTCCTACCAGTTTTTACGTGCAGTTTTCTTTGTGATTATTTATTTTGCCTTCTTCTGTCATTTAAGTTTGTGAATCCTGCAGGGTTGGGTGATAAAATCATTTATGGACAAAGTTATTTTGAAAAGTGTCCTTAATATCCTGCCAAACCAGTGTCATAACTTCTAATTTACCACACCAACAATGTTATTGTGGCGCAAACTTTAAAAGAGCCCTCATGACACACTAAACGCCCATTAACCTGTCACGATAAACACCGTGCCACCTCCTTCAGCTCCTTCCTTGGCGAAACACTTGAAAGTCGCGTGCTGCAGAGCTGTTGCGCCACCAAAACACAAATTCAATTTGCATAAAATGTAATTAAAGTGTTTCTGTGAATATTTAGTTTGAAATCCGCCTGAATGAGACTACCACGCAGTTGAGACAGATGCTAAACAACTTCATGGAGCGTATCAACATCCTGCAGGAGCAGACAGCCAGTAGAGGCGACTTTTATGACCGGAATGTGACGGTTAGTAAATTTAAAATTTGTAAAAAAGAAGAAGAAAATACTCAGAAATAATTTTCAGCAAACATCAAAGAATCCACATGAAAAGTTCTTGGAAGATTTAAATCAGGAGTTGTCGTCATTTCTTAAGCAAAATTCAATGGGAGCGATGCTGCAGGAGGATACCAGACTCGAGGAGTCCATTGATGATGTGGCCAAACACAATGACAGTTTAGTGACTCTTATAGAGAAACGCAACGAATTGATAGCCCGTCAAGCCGATGAAATAGATCGTCTTAAGAAAGAGGTTTGAGATGATTTTCATTGGAATGTGGATTATAATAACTTTAATGAATTGATTTTAGATTTTTAGCCTTCGGGAATCTCTTGAGAAAAATACCAATGAAAATAGTCGGCAAATACAAAATCTTCTAAGAGATTTCACTTACAATACCGCTAGTCTTGATAATGATCGTCTTGTACAATCTCAACTTCTGAATTACTTACAAAATCAAGTAGTCGACAGGCAGCGGGAATATTCAGATCAGGTGGGTCTTCTTACATAAGATTTCAAGAACAAAATACTAAACTTTAGGTTTTTTTTTAAAGAAAAACACTTTGATTGATCGAATGCAAAAGCTAGAGAGTAGTAAAAATGAATACAAACAGCTTCTCAAGGATCAACAATTGGAAAATGCCAAAATGCAGGGATTAATGGAGGCAAAGCTTGCCACGCAAAACAAGGAAATTTATCAAATTGAAAAACAAAATGAAAAGTAAGAAGTTTTCATTATGACTTCCAATTCTATCATATCATTCCTAACTAGGCTCCGAGACGATGTCGATATCCTAAAACAGGAAATGAAGCAACTACAAGACAACCACAAAGCGGAATTGCTAAGGGTCATACACGAGAAGGAAGTCGCTCGGCGTGACGCAGAATCCAGCTCCCAGCTTCGCATTGCAGCCTTGGAGAAAAATGACGCCTTGAAAAACACTTTAAACGCTTTAAATATGGAGGTAGGAGGTATCTACAAGCCGTTTTTGTTCCAACAACTTAGATCCTTTCAATTTTTCTGTAAAACTAATGTTTTCCCCATAAATATTGTTAAAAGATTTCATCGCTAAAGAGTCAGTTAACCGAATCGAGGAATCATCAAGCCCATCTCCAGCACAGCGAAGGCCAATACAAGCTTCTAATTGTTCAGATGAAAAAAGATTTGGATACAGCCGAGCAACAGTTGCGTCAACTATCTGTAATTTCCCCAAAAACTCCTTAAGTTCATTTAAAATTTCTAATAAAAATATTTCCAAAAAGGGTATGGAGATGGACCTGATGTCCAATAGACAAGATGTTGATAAATTAGAAAACCAGAAATCGGAACTCATCCGGAATTACACTGACTTGCAGACGGAGTATGAAAATTTACGGGCCGAGTACACGTAAGAATTGCAATTCGGAGTAAAACATCTTAAATGAATATTTGATTGAAATCCTTTGCAGAAAATTAGTGGATGTCAAGGAGCATGCAATTCAGGCATTAGAGACTATGAACAAAATGAATGCAGAAAGAAAGGAGCGTGAGAATTCAGTGAATGAGAAAATGGCTAAACAGAATGAACACATCAAAACTCTGCTGGAGGATCGCAATCTTATGGCAGCCAAACTCCACGATATGGCTAGGGATTACCAAATCATGAGAGCGCACAGTCTCGGGGACAAACAGAGGTAAGAATTGTGCGTGGAATTCAAGAAGTTATGAGATCTTTTAATGGTGGGAATTTGTGAATGCAGCATTGGATCTCAAAGTGGCTACTACTCCATGGAAGAGAGCTCATCCCAAGCCGAGTTTATGCTGAATAGTGAGCAGATATCGCAGGATCAATTTTTGAGCCATATCAATAAAATGACTAAGAAAATTCTACACACCAGGAGAGCGTTTACTAATGACCTCAATTAGATGAGATGTCAGGACAAACCAATACTTTATGTTGTAAGGATATCTAATTTGGTGGTTTACTTTATATTATTGTAGATTTTTTTTTTGTAACATGAATTTTATTTTATAAATCTTAAGCATCAATTGATTTTTGTTCTTATCTACACGTTAACATTTCCAAGGACAAAAAAAGCCTAAATGGCATTAGGACGAACAATGATTTATCCCGTGACAACGAAATGGTGTCACCACCACGTGTTTCCGCTGAAAGTACAAATAAAAACAACGCATTAACGGTACATTTAACGAGACAGCTGAGTAATAAGACGCCTACCACCCACTCAGCCTCACCTTAAAGCCCATCTGTCGCTCGGCGTTGCGTGTCTAGCGTGTCGCTTTCCCGGATATGTTTACATTTTGATGGATTCCTTACTTATTTGAATTATTGTGATAACACTGTCACGCGGAGCCGCCCACTCTTGCACACCCACCTGGTTAGGCTCGTATGTACGCCAGTCAATGGTAACACGCTCGTCGTATGTTGCCAGTTAAATTCACCGCCGAATTTCATGCTTATCGAATTACATCTGAGTTCGTTTTTTTTTTTTTTAGTTTAAATTTCAATGGATCAGACATTGAAGTGGGAGGTGGATGGGGATATCGATTTGGGCCCTAGAATAAAACTATATTGTTCATTGTTTTATCAATAACGCGCGTTCTGATTTCTTTTGGGTGGCTGGTGGGTTCTGGAACCCCCAGTTTTGTGAGTGATTTTTTTTTTGCGGTTTTACTCTGTTGCATTGGCTGTAGGACATGGCGAATTTACAAGAAAACTATAGGGATTGATGTAAGTTTTTTGCATGTAATTTGAATTTGATTTGGGGAGGTTTGGGAAGGTTTGGGGTTAATACGATTTGGGGGTTTCGTTATCGATGAACAAGGGTTTACTTGAAAAGTTAATTTCTTTGTAAACCAATTAAATTTGCATACTTTCATGGGATTTAGCGGATTTATCTCTTTGAAAAAAATCTTATTGATCTTTGGCAATTGGATTGATACTATTTTTATTAATGATTTTACATACGTTCGGGACTTACTATGAAAGCAAAATATTGTCAATTAATAATTCTCATCGTTACCAAACCATTGTCTTCATATTTGCGTTAAGTAAGTATCTTCAGTGCATTTAAGCACGTTCCCACGCATTCAGACTACTGTACTTCTCGCGATCAACACATAAAACACATGCAACATGACAACAAACGATATCAATCGCGATATTGCCACATGCACGATCGTTAAGTATGCATTTGGCATTATGGAAAAATAAATCTCCGCTTCCACCGAATTGCTACATGTTGGTGCTCTAACATAAAAACAAAAAAAAACTATCGAAAAACAATCACGTAAAACGTTCGAATTGACGCGACGCGCCGAACATAAACTGCAGCGAGCTAGAAATGCATGCATGCATCTGTGGCGGCAGCTTCGTGCCAATGCAGTTGATCTGATTCTGACGGTGATCGTGCAACATATTAAAAACACATTAAACATAATTATATCACGTATTTGGGGTTTGAACCCGTGTCATGTGCCGCGGATGGTAATTGGTTCAAAATGACCTAATGACATGGATTGATAGATTTTGGTATGGATATTAAAGTAAAAATCTGTAAAACGCTGAAAAATCTTAAAAAATCATTAAAAAGATCTTCAAAAAGTATTTACATTTATTAAAAAAAAATTAAAAAATGAATAAATTTAGTGAAACAAAAAGAAAATACTGAAAAGAAAAATCTCCATCGACTAGGAACTGATTAATTGCATCGATCCCCACTCACTTAGAAGGGGAATCCCCAAAAGTGAGTGGCCCAGCAGCAGGACTCTGTCGTCTTCTAGCTTCCCTAACATCATCAGTCCTCTGTCGATGACTAATATAACCCAAAGAGCCGGAACCTAAAAACACCGCTCCATTCGAATGACGAAAATATCCCAACGACCCAGAACCCAATGCCACAGGTCCATGATGAGGACTCAGCACATTGCCAGCCCGTCCGGTCGGCAGTTCATTTGTCAATATATCATTCGGAAGCTGTAACGGATAGAATTGCGGTCGGGGTGATTGTCGTCGCTCCTGTGGCAACAATCGCTGGTGAAACAGCCGGTATGGGGAGTTGTGGATATCGTCCTGCTCCTCCATCACTAGATACTGCTTCAGGACCCTTCCATCGACAATGTAGACGAACTCACCGTTCGGTAGGGCATTCGATGTAATTGCTTCGATCTCTAGGAATGGCAGTTTTCGGGCTGGCGGTGGTGGTGGACCTGGTGGGGTACAGGGCTGAGTTGGTGGTGGTGGATGCACAAAGTGATGGTCAAAATGCAGGGGAATCGGTTGGGCCAGCAGGCGAGTTGTGCCGTAGCGATGGGGATGGATGCTACAGTGGCAGATGTGCGTGATTGTGATTAGGAAGCCAATTAGCTGGAAGCAGGATTTGTCTTATTAATATTGTTGTTGGGTGTGGGTATGGGGAATGAAATTGATTTATGGATTTTCCATCAGTTATTTGAGTTTAATCTGTTAATTGAATATATTTTAATTAATAATGGCAGCTGAATAGAGACTTTTCAATTATGAGTTGGAGCTTTATCTCTTCTTGGGCATCTCACGTGCGCAATTTTGATAAATTGCACAGGTAAATGCTGGGGTTTCGTGTTGCCATTTGTGGCACGGAATATAGACAAATATATCAAGCACCATAATTGGATTGGCAGTAAAAATGCGAGCTCCTAAGGCGCCCGATGTCGATGGAGTGAGAAGTATCTATCAAATTTGTCGTAAAGGTGAAAACTGTAGCTCAATATTTAGTAGGAAAAACGTCTTGAGAAACTTCCCATTCACATGCGACCACAAAGGTTAAATAGATTAATTCATAACACTTAAATTGGAAGCTTAACAAAAGTTTAACACAATTCCAACTTAACTTTAAATCCATATTACATAAATCCGAGTCAATGCACTTCCAAGCCACTCGACTTGCTTATTGCATTGAATTCAATATAACTGCCATGAGCACTTCACAAATAAAAACCGCCCACACCAGACGAGATGAAACAGCATAAATTCCTACTTTAAGAAGCCAGACGAAGAAATCTCGGCTCTTTCCCATTGTGACCCAATATGATGAAACATCTAAATTTCCATTGAACTCTGTTTGCATGCGATTTTCTCATTTTATTGCACTTTCGATGAAATTTATCATAAATCATAATCCACATAAACTCAACGCGAACAAAATTGTTAATAACAATAAAAGGTATTCGCGGATCAATGTAAAACGTGACCGCGGCGGCCGCTGCCTCTTCAGCCGCCACGCTCAATGATTCAATAAAAATAACAATTGATCTGGTTTACATAACTTGGTATCATAATTCTTCGCACAAATTTGGCGGTTCGAGTGGCCGAAGCAGTAGCTGATCCATATTTATGATTTAATATTTTTATTGGAAATGAAAGTGCGACTGGTGACCACACGACTTTGATGCAGATTTCTGCACATCACGCCAATTGTTTCATTTTTGCGGTTCAATGAATTTCAAATGTTATGTACCGCCTATTTTTTATAATAGCTCATTGAAAGTTCAGTGGAATGATGGCGAGATCTTAAGACGGAGATAAGAGTTTTGCGAGTTTGTTTCAAATGAAGACAGGTTTGATGATGATAATCTTTCGTGATGCCGAACGTTTCGAAACATTTAGGGCCAATGAGACAATGCTACTGTAGACAAGTTGAGAATCGCATCTTAATGTTAAAAGATGATTTAAGAAAAAGCTTAAATGCTGTATGAAACAGATCTAACAAAAAAATAAGAAGACGTTTCAGCAGAGTTCTTTCAATTTTAACAATATTGAGTTTAAATGAGGAGGGATCAAAAGCTCTCTTAAAATATTCTTAAAATAGGTAAAGAAGGAATGCAATTGCCTAGCCCAGTCCTCTTCGGTTGGGATACATTTCAAGATCTTTGAAGAAAATCAACTAAATGTACATTTACATCGTCGTGTTTATGCCTCGATGAACGTTTGACATTGCTAACAGCAATTTGCCACAAGTCTTTCTGTAAGAACATTTGATGACCTCTCATTCTTTAGTGAAAGACAACAGCAAATAATCAATTTCTTGTACACGAACGATCGTGAATTAAACGACCTCGTCGGCCGATTTTTTCTCAAATCGATGGCTGTACAAAAAACAAAAGTATAAAGGACACTTGCCACTTTTATTTTCTTACTCAGGGATTAAGAAGCAAGATTAAACTGTTCAACTTATTGAGAAATGCAGCTACCTCTAAAGGTTAACTCACTTGGACAAACTACTCATTATTCACTCAACGACTGTGTAACAGATAAGGCGATTAATTTTTTTTTTTTACTAAGAAAACCCACGTAAGAAATAGTAAATTAATTGCACATATGACTAATTGATATGACTGCACTTAAAACAGAAATCCCCAAGCGCAAGTTAAGTGAAAGTGCGATCACCTATGAGATCGGGCTGCTTCGTCACTCGTCTGGAGCCCTTTTCAGTGTTGCAGAAATCTTGAAAATTCATCGAACTACTTACATTCACTTTTGTCAGTCAAAGACGTTTATTAGGCTGAATGTACCGAGACGCGACAAGATGGTAATGGATTTTGATAGATGGGTGGATGGAATAATTGCACGCACGCGGTTGGAGTCCGGTGGTCAGAAGCCGTCGCGTGATGTAAGTCGCGATTAATTGAGTCTCTAACGTGTATTGTGGTGCGCAAGCGCGGCGGTGTCGTTTAAACATTTTTTAATTACATAATGAAAGTGCGTCTTTGAGTTGTTTCTTGAGTATATATTGAGTAGTTGTTTAAATATGATTCATTTTTAATTTCTTAATGATTTTAGACGTTTATAAAATAGATTTAGTCCTTTTAAAATTAAAAAACTCAATATGTATTTGTATGATTACTTAATGAGATAATTTATTTAAAGTAATATTAAGAATAATTTAAAGATTTGACTTATGCAAATTTGATATAAAAAAATTCTCATTGACATAAGATTTACAGTAAGATATAAATTCACATTGAAAGTAAACAAATCATAAAGGAGGTTAAGCAATTTATTCGCACCGAGAATTAATTAAATACGTCTTTTGTTTGTCATGCTGTGAGCATACATGAAACTCGATCATAAAATGTTACAAACAATGCGCTGTTTCATGTGTTTTTATTCGCTCTTTTACTATAAAATTCGTTACATTTAATTGTTATTTTGTAATTTAACATTTTAATTTGTTTTCTTTGACATAATGACATGATGTTTTCGGGCAAAAAAGTTTGATGGGATAGTTTTTTTTACATAATTTTCACAAGAAAACACAACGAACCACAAAAGTAAGATCAATTGATTTTCTCTTTATAAAATGACAATAAGACCAGTTTCTTTAACTGTTCAAAAAAAAATCGAGGATCACACATTTTGACGATCTTACCCTCAACATAATTAATCCAAATTTTGGTCACTTAAAAATTCCAGAAGATAATCCAAAGATCGTCAAAGCACTTAAAGGTGAATATGAACTATTTAATTCCTAGCTCACGATCATAGAACACTTAGCACATTATGCACCACGAAAGATGTTCGCGAAAAAAAGGCGGCGCGGGATATCGATCGCGCGAATAAATTTGCACTGAAACGTTTTGCAGCAACTCAAATGACTTTTATATATTGACGGCGGCTTCGGAAGTCGCCGCATCGACTCCATAATCTTATGTTTATATGTTACAATTTTCAGCTAGGACTGAATGGGAAAAAGTGAATGTGCAAAAAGCATATGACGCGCTCGATCACAGAGCGCATAAGCATACAAGCGTTCGCAAAATTTCGCGCATAATAGTGATCGCGTCGAGTATCTCATAGAATTCGCGTCTCCCGTGCAGCGCGGCTCACTGATCTTAAATGTAAACAATAACCAAACGAGAAAAAAAATGTAACGATCGCGATCGTTATGTAGAATCGCGCCAATTTTGCAGTCGCTTTGTTTTCTCGATGATCATTGATCGTATTTTATCAAGATCACAATGCTTTGTATTATTGTTTTCTTAGCGACAAGTGGCAAAGAGCTCCATTAAAGGACGATCTTCGATGAATTATCATTTTGTTATGGCCCGACAATTGAAATCAATCCAAAACCAGTAAAATTACAAATCGTTTTTTGCCATTTTAGAGGCGACAATTCACCAAACTGTGGCCATCAATCACAATTAAGTTCAAATATAAACGACCAAGTGATCGTCAAGATCAATTTGACCAGACCGGCGACATGCGGGCATTTCGATAGCGTCGCTGCACTGACGCCACAGCGCTTCTTAATATGGCACTTGCGCATGTGCTGAATTACACAACAGTTAAGGAAAATTTGTATGTAAATCCCGACGCACAAAATGTCGCGATCATCTCTAGCACGATCGCCAATCTCGATGTTGCCTCACTAAACCTATGCGACGAATATGCAACAAGACGGTCACGTCTTTGGGATGCTGTGAATTGATAGCACGAACACGGTTACCAATGTCTGATCTTTACCGCAGAAAACAGTTTTTGCGATCGCGCGCGCGCTCACCTGCAATTTAAGGTCGTGTCAATGGATGGAGGTGGTGTAGGCAAACCGTTGGTACTGCCATGCCATGCCGAAGTGCGTTTCTCAATTGCATTTTAAATGCATGATCTTTTGGTGCACATGGTGATCGACGATCGACGCTAAGCACCTCTGGTGAATGTGCGTTCCTGGGCGATCAGTTGAAATGGCCGTGTCGGCGCGCCGCTTTTGCATATTTTGCAGTCGCGCATATGTGCCCTGGCCGCGGTTTCTGTATAATGTAGTTATCTTGTCGTGTGTCTTTCTGGGTACGGCTCATATGTAAGCAGTTCTGGGGTCTTTAAGTCTTTAGAGAATTAGTTAATTATGTTGGGGACTTTTTGTTTCCAACCGCCACTGTCGTTTAAACTATTTCAATTCATTAATTTTATTAAGGCCGTTTCTTGGAAAATTGGGCGCTTATTGAGAATTTAAAAAATCTATTTTCGTTGTTCTTTAGGCAAATCCATTTCTAATTGCCATCCAGCAAAGATCATAATTAAAATGTCTTAAGAAGCTCAATGTCAGTTTGAAATGGATAGAGAGAAGAAATCCAAATTAATATTTACTGTAGCAATTCTCCGCGCGTCTTGCAGCAATCGGCACATGTTAGACGCTGCTTTACATTTAATGGGCTGTCTTATTCCACGTGAGCTTGTCAAAGATAATTGCGTATTATGGCAGCTACAACCAACACATATGTTACACCAGCACATAATGCACATATCGTATGCGTAAACGTTAAGAAATTCACGTTTGCTCACTACTTTTAACGAAACGTGCTCGATTGGTTGTTGCCGTTGTCTTTCACTAAGACATTCACTAACAACTACAGATTTTCTTCTGGGAACAGATTTCATGCTGATTCACTAAAATTGCGCACTAAATTCTGTAATTATGTGGGAGTTATTATAATTATAGCTGTCTCCAGGTGACAGGTGATTTGGCACAGTTGTTTTGTTTTTTGGGCGGTTTCATAATGGAAACCGAGTTTTGGGGTGGACGTTCAGCGGATCAGAAGTGATAAATTTGATTTGAACGGACGTCTGACATTCATACTTTTGTTAGGAATTAAGAAATGGACAGTTTTATTGTTTTGAATGATTTATGATGGGAATTGAAGTGAAAGGATTTTGTTTTTTCTTTAAAAAATTGCATTCGGAAGTGCAGCTTTGATGTTGAAAGAGCCTGGGTATTTCATTTTTAGACACTTCGGTAACAATTAGGGTTTGTTATCCAATGACCCTCTGAGAATTTTTACCCTTATCGGAATTTTCATAAGATTCTAGTAAGAATAATCTATATTTCCAAAGTAATCAGTGAGTCATTATTTTTGCTCAGGAAAATTAGGACTTAGATACGATTTTACCAGCAGCAAAAGCTTCTTTGAACCGAAAAAACTGTTGAAATCAAACCCCAAAATTGGACAAAAATGAATCAAAAGTCTTAATCTTAAAAGCTATTTCAAATAATTTTCAAAGTTAATCGTCAAACCAATTTGTTCCCTATTTTTTTTTTCCAAATAAAAGCTTAACAGCTAAGAATGTTTGAAAACATCACCTTACCATACAAATCTTAACTTATCCAAAGAAATCCTCAAAAATTAACAAAAATGTCTTCTCATTTCTCATTTGTTGTACTTACAGTTTTCCATTTATTATTATTCAATGTCCAACAAGATCGCGAACAATTGCCGCATTGTCTTATTCAAATGGTCCCAACCATTTCGTGAAAGTGTCTCGATAATCAAATCAGACGCCATAAATTACTTTAGGAGGCAATTCTCAAAATGCCCTATCGCGGAATATCCAACATAGAGCCATAGCATGTCAGACTGAGACATATAATTTTCTTACTAACTCCTTCCCAATCATTGTTTGTCTTCGTCGCGATTGTCACGAACACCCAGCTGTTGCGGCCATAAAGGTACCGAATAGCCCAAGTTCATCTCTGCCCAGTGGCGGCATGGTCAAATTCCCCCCATTGAACAACCAAATCCGCCCGACTGTTGTTGTGGGCATTACCTCTCGAGGCCTGGGACGCGGCACCGAACAATGACACTGCAAATTTGTGCAACATGCAAATGACTGGCGACCTCTCCACTTTGGGAGCAAGTCCCATAAATCGTGTGCATTTTTAAGATTGCCAATGCGCTTGCAGTCGAGACAATGTGCGAGCTGTGCTGTTCGACTTCCAGCATATCTCAGCATAGCTAAGTCGACTCTAACATTGTTTTGTCTTTCTTCTTGTTGGTCGCGGCTGTCCTCCGCGCGATATATGTGACTTAGTTAAACGGTTTATGCCGCACGAAATCGTTTATAGTGGCGAAATTGCGGCCATAATCGCTAATTACCTGGCCCGTTTAATGAACTCTTAACGAGAACTGGGCCACGTATTAATCGCGTCCAGCGTCCGTCTGTTTTTTCGGCGGTGTGCGGCGCGGCGGTGTGGCCGATTAGCCGTGTAATCTAATTGGAAGCGAAAACGGAAATTTTTGGTGAGAATTGAGTAAACGCGAGGCATTTCCAATCCGCCACGGTGGGTGATTGTTGTTGTGCGAATATATTTTGTGTGTGCCACATATAATTTTGTTGCGTAATTGGACGTCCACTTAAATGGCTCGACTGGCATCATCACCTGAAGGTTATGCCTTATTAAATGCTAAGACGTGGACATGCGTATGTGGAACAAGAGGTGCGACGTCAAGCGCGTTCTTGTGTACATTATATGTAAATTAATTGATTTATGTGTGGCTATTAAGCGGACGAATGTAAGTTTTTTGTTTTTGTACAAACTTGGGCATGTTTCAAGATTTTAGAGGACGAGCCTACAATTGAAATCGTGATGTTTGTTATTCTTGTGATGGATCTCCGTGTTCCAACGAATCGAACACGGAATCGTCCTGCAATTCTTGCCAATTAACAAACCTTATTAAACATACAAAGGAGCGAGAAACCAAAAGGATTTCTACAAAACTTTAAATGACAAACGAATAAGCGAAAAAAAAAAAAAACCTCAGAACCAATTATTATTAATTAATTTCTAAGACCCATAGGTCCTTTGGTGTATAATTTTATTAAAAATAAACTTTTTTAAGAATAACATCTTCTGCAAAAACAAACTATAGATCCAATTTTTTTTTAGCAAGTTGCAAATTTTATTCGACCTTGGATTTTTTTGAAGTATTTGCGAAATTTAATGTCTTAAGTTTAAATAAGTGAAAGAGGGTTTCTTGAGTTTAAAAGTGATTTTGAAAAACTGTGATGAAACTTTGTTCAACTTACAATTGAATAAAACAAAATTCATTAAAAAAAACTTGTAATTAAGTTTAACTTACCGAAATCCAGACCCATAAGTGGCTCGACACCTGCAACTTATTTCCAGTTGTTTGGTTTTTCTTTACAAACATTTTGGAGAGGATTTTTATAAGTATCGATTTTATTTTCACTGTATAACGACTTACATAAATCTTAAAGAATATATTTTTTTAATTTTATACTAATTTAACGTGCTGACACAAATCTATGCACTCTCTCTCTTTGAACATGCAACATTAAAACTGTGTAAATCTGTCTAAATACGAAAAACAAAACGTCTTCAACTGATTGATATAAATCCTTACACAAAGAAAATACTTAAAGGCATATAAAAAAAATGTAGACAAAAATTGTTGCTATTTTAAAAATAAATAGCAACAACCCTAAAATCTAATCTCTAAGGCTATGGGACTATTAAAGTAACGCATCCGTCTGTAGATCGTGCTCCTCGTCGCTGACGTACATTCGCGTCAAGTCGGACGCCACGGAAGCTGTGTCGCAAATGCTGTAAAGACAAATCAGCTGTGAATCCAATTAAGACTCCACTAACTACCGCACAAATGTCTTACCTAACGACCTCATGCTCGTCAATGGGAGTCAGATGGTCGCCGTCCATCTCCGTGGTGGCGGCCTGTCTTGAGACGCTGTCGGTGGTTGTTGGCGATAGGATGACGTCGGCATGCAGCAGCTCATCTGACTGCAGCTCATCTGACTGCAGTGGCGACAGTCTGGTGATGGTCTCGCACAGACTGGACATGGTCGGCGTTGTCACGGTGGACGTTGTCACCGCCACTTCGGCTTCGATACCTGATGCACCGCTAATTAGCTTTTCAATTGATCTGAAACATATCAAAACCAAATATTCCATGAGAATCGATCGGCATAAATTGCAGCATAAATTTATGTTTCTCATGGCTATACGGATTTTACCGTTACAATTGCGACTTAATTAACAATCAATTGCCGATTTGCATCATTAAGAATGCTAAATCATTTATCAATTTAGTAGCAGCGCAACTGTTTTATGCTACAATTGTATATCGAGACCTCGTTTTTGTGTTGTTTTCTAAGTTTTTTGTTTTGTTTTGTTTTTTTTTTTTTTTTGCAAATCTACAAGATTTCGCTGCGTTTCGTCCGCCGCTTCTTGCGCGCAGAATTGCGTTGCTCCATAGTGCAATCGTCAATGTTTTTCTATCATTTCGGTGTTTTACTGTATTACTTTTGTCGTCGTCTTTATGAGTGGCGCTGCACCAGTCTCGATGAGGGCAATTCAGCTGGTGAGTAACGTGCGAAACGTGATACATGTACGGCAACGTGTCGATGTCAATTGGTAATCGATTTACAATCAATTTTCTTTGTTGTTTGCATGCGAAGCTTTTTAGCTGTGATATAATTGTTTGCCCGCGCACTTCTGCTTGGGAATTTTAGGTCGTTTTCTTTGGTTTTCTGATTAGTGAAAGTAAGAAAACTGGTCAATTTTTCAGAAAAAGCGGTAAATTCAATGAATTCCCGTAAAAGAAAAGTGCCAGCTGGGGACTTCTGGATTCAGGCGTTTTACCCCAATCAACAAAATTGACCTAGTTTAAAAAACCGTAGATTTCACGTCAAAGACGTTAAGGAAACTTAAAAAAAAAAAACTCAACAGAAAAGTATTTATCAACCTCAATACAGCTGACACAATTTAAGGCAGTTACCTTTGACGGCAGACAATTAAAATGCATCTCAGACGTCAAATGCCACCAGCTCGTTGAGAATATGATTAGAAAAAATGAAATACCAAGTGACGCAGCATTTAGGTCTCGCCATCTCATAACTTGCTAGAGATCCCAATTAATACTTTGTTGCAGTTCCACTTAGCTGGAGGAGGCCCGTCACCCGATATCACGGAGAACCGTTTATTTCACTGCATAACTTAACATTAAGAAATCGACGCGTCTTATTTACATTGTGAGGGAGTCAGATGTCGAGTCGAACTCAATTAAATTGCATTCGCTTGCTAAATTACATGGACACTTAACAATTCTGTTTCTTTTTAGCGACTTGAAGACAACCGTTAAACGGCGTGATTGTTGGCGAAAAACATGACTTTTTCTTGTGGGAAATAACGTATTAAATTTATTAAAATTTTGTCAGCAGTTAAAATTTATGTTTCATTGAAATATTGATGAATTCAAGTAGATTCGTGTTGGGAAATCATATTTCATAATTACTGAAATTTAGTACTTTTTGAGTAAAACATGAGCTATTTTATATTATTTGTGAATTATGAATCCCAAGACGTTATGAAATTATCAAAATTTAACGATATCTACGACAAATATTTAGGAGACACCAATTTTCTGAACACCAACCAACTTTGTAATCTCTTCGAAAGCTTTTGCGTTTGGTAGGCCTTTTAAGAAAGTTGTTAATTTGTCGCAAAATGTCTTAACTGACAAATAAGCATAAACATTTTTTTCTATTTAGATAACAGTGGAAAACTGTTGTTTGTGTCCTCATTACACGAATCACGTTAATAGCTAAATTAAAGAAAACACGGCAAGTACAAGATTGTTTAGTCTAATTGCCTAAATCTCATTAAATCCCCTAATTGGGAATAAAAAGGGGTACAACAAGTGCGAATATTCGATCAAAGGCGAAAAACATATTAAAAAGCCCATCAAATTTAATGGCCGCCAATTTAGTTAGCGATCTCAATCGTTTTGTGCCGCGGCAATTGTCTCAAGGTATACAAATCATTTACACTTTTCAGCAATTGCCACCATTTATCACGTACTGCTCTTTACTATAAATTTTTATGGCAGCAGGATCGAATGGCAGAGCTTTATGGCAGAGTCACCTTGATTGATTGGCACTTTGGCGTGACTTCTTGCGATGCTTTTGTGTGGGAACAGCGACAACATTTTATGTAAAACGCAAAACCAATTTTATCTAATTATAGTCATTAAACTATTGGACATATCTAACGGATTTTGTTATACATACATTTACATGATTTATGCTTTAGACATAATTATCGACCTAATTATTATTAAGAAAAACGTTTAAAAGTCACATTACTCCTGAATGCAGCACGAGGATTTGCAGGCGTTAAATCATTACATTAAAAAAACATTTTATTGCAAATAAAGAAAAGAAAATATTCTCATGATTTGTCTTGATATTTAAGTAAATATGAACAATGAAAATTTCATTACAGCTATAGTTGTATATGTCGGTCACGTTTTCATTCAATTTAAGTCTCTTATACATTTCAGGTCAATTTGTTATTATATAAGATGTTTACAATGAAGATGCTATTTATGAAAAAGAAATCTGCCTGAGTGGATATCGACCCCTCAAGGAGAAACAAATGTCGATTGGCAGTTTTCAACGAGTCCTATTTTTGTCATTGACATTTAAGTTTTATTGAAAGATTTCAAACATACATAATTTTTTCAATTCAGAAAGCATAATTTTATGCAAATATTACATAACCCAGACATATTTTCGAGCAGCCGTAATTTATACTATATTTACAAAAACGCCTGTTAACCGTATCAATGTAAGATGTCATTTTGTACGATTCGTGGCAACAATTTCTAACATAAATCGTGATCAACTGCTGAACCAGTCACAATTCCGCCATCTCGAGTATCTTTCTTCCCATTCACCTCATATTTGTCAACCCATGGAAGTTAAATTCCAAATATTCTAGTTAAATGTCTCTAATTAGCGGCTCCTAATTAGCTTCCATCGTGCCAATGTCAAGTAAGTGGAAACATCAACAAATTTTATTGAAACAAAACATAAAAAATGCCCTAAAGGTGTAGCATAGAGCATTAGGCAATTGCTTGCCAGTTATGTTCACGATGATCAATTTATTTGATTGAGACCAAGCAACGGAATTCGCTGGGATTATGCAAAGGTGTGCCACTTTGGCTTTCCCAAAGGTTTGTTTGTTTACCCAAAGTGTATTTTCTTTATCGATTTAATGACTTTTCATTGTTTATTGTCTTGATTTCAATTCATTAAATATGTTGATTTTTATTCATTAAGTAAAGCAACTGACCTATTTGGATGGTCATCCTTCGTCGACATTACAAGCTCCAGCCAATTTGTAGATGTATTCTTCGTTGGGTCAGGGTCTGGTGTAAATCCCCTGGAACAAACAAAAGTTATAGCATTTCCCAGGAGGTTTTTAAAAGGAGCCCAAGTCTTACCGAATAATGGAAGTGGACTGTTTCGGTCGGGGAATAATGAATTTTTCGCACTCAACGATCTTGTGGGCGGCGCTATCTGGTTGCTCCACTGATGGATTTAATTTAGCTGGGAAAGATTCAATGAGTAAGTTGGCTAATGGAGGAGACAATTCGACACTCACATCTGTCAATGGCTCCCAATTTCTCAGCAGTACTCAACAGAATATCGGCCGTCCAGAAGCCCGGTATCCGCACAAACAACTTGTCGACATCGGCTGGCAAGTGGAATCCCAGTTTGTGCAGCAACAACACGAACGGCTGGTAAGTCAGGGAGCTGTGCTGCTCCGACGTCCATGGCATCAATGGGATTGACACGTTTTTCACTGCAAAAATCCAAGCCGGAAAATTATGGAAGCTGCACTTTTGTGGTGGCAAAGAAAAGTCTTACACATGCAATGATATGGCAGTGATTCCATAACCCGAACAGGGAGGCTGGACTCAATGTCAATGGGATGGATGTGTTGGAGATTCAGCTTCACGTAATAACAGTCGATCAGCACTTTTTGCAGCCAGGTGATCAGGTGGCCTTTGTTATCTTTGTATACACGTTCCCGCAAAACCTTTACAAATGGACAAAGTAAAAAGAAAAGTAAAGAAAATGCTAAACATGTACGGTGAGAATGTGGCGCAAGCGCACGCGAATCCATCGCAGCGCACGATCTGTGTCGTGTGCAAGCGGCTTAAGGCCCACGCCGAATTCTTAACCACCTCCTATATCCTAACCTTTCATCTTAAAGTTAAGCGGCGCGCTTTTAATTAGCGACAATATTCCGTGTGCTCGATTAAACACGCGACTTTACATAACCGCTCGACTTAGTGTAAACAATTCACTTAAAATAGGAAAAACTCACGGAAATATCATCGTTGGTTTTGTCGCTTGAGCTGATTTCTTTGACTTCAATGCCGGACTCTTGTGTACTCGTCGTTGGTGATGGTACCCTGATGGAGTCGCGACACTCAACATCCTCCAGCTTCATAAGATCATCGTAGCCGACCAATGTGATTATATCCTGTAGGAAATTTCAGTTGAAATCTGCACCAATTGTTTACCATTTGAATCTTACCTGCTGGAGGAGCTGCTGGATCACTGAGATCCGTGACTTTTTCGTGTTGCCATTGTTACAGTACAGTTCGACAATGCTGCCGACTAGATCTTTCTGCTTTTTACTTTGCACATAATACCAGTAAAGGAAGTTCATCTCGTCTTGGGTCCAGGTGGTTCTGTGGGTAATGGATTGTTTAAAACCCATTCAAGAATCCAAATATTAACGACTTACGTGAATGTTTCTTCAGGTGCCATTAATATGTCATCGGTTATTGTGGACCCAGACAAGGCTTCCAGTGAACTTTGCTTTGGCTTATTGATGAACTTATGGATGACGTACTCAATTAAATCAGACCAGTCCTGAAATCGGACAGATTGATTTTTAGAAAACCCACTCAATTCTCACTCAATTCTCACTCAATTTTCATAAGAAGTTACACATTCTAACTTACATCACAGAGCGTATATTCTAGCTCCCAGATCTTCGAAAATGTCTTAAGTATCACGGGCTGGAACAGTGTTGTTATTTGTCCAAGGTCACCGCCAATATGATGCATCATCGTTAAAATACAATCATTTACATACTCTCCATTTTCGCGGAAGTTATCCAACAAGAGACCATAATGGTGCATTATTTCGATTGTTGCAAATCTTTAAAAAACACCAAATTGTAATCATAGATAATCTTCCTTAAAGAAAAGACCACTTACTGTTTTATATGATCCATCATCTTAATGTTACCATTATACTCTGGCATCTTGGAGACGTCATCCAACAGCAGCAAGAGAATGTGATTCGTTATCACCAGGTCCTGCAAGTATTGTTTGCTGTGTAGTGTTGGATTATATCTTCTTAACAGCAAAATGAATAAACATCTTAAGTCTTCGGCGGCGCCTATCTGAAGTTGTAGTGCTCTCAAGTGATCTCTATCGTTCTACAATATTTATTAATTAAGAATTGATTCATCTTAGTTTAGACGTTACTTACTTTACAGAGATGTGTACTTTTCTTGTATGTCTCAAGTGCTTGAAGACTTTCTCGTATAGCGGTAACCACCTAGTTTGTTAAGTAGTAAAGTGATATTAGAAAAACAATTGTCTTGAGGTGGATGGCAGGTAATCTTCCTAGTTTGATTTCGGCAAAACAATATTAAAATTTACAAAAAAAACAAAATATTTAACTGCAAAATTGGATCAATTTCAAAGCAACAGTCGAAACTAGATTTTGAATTCATGCAAGAAAGATGATTCATGATCGAATTTCGAAAGTGCGACGTCTCAAGGCTCAACTTTTTTTTGTATAAAATTAAAATAGAAACAACAATGGTACAATTAAGTATTTATAGTAAAAGGGATACTTGCCATATATCATATACATACGAGTACATAAAATATACGTAGGTCAAATAAGACCCAGCCCAAGTTCAAGCAACTCACATCATCTCACAGGATCCGGACAACATACTTTTGTTACAGCCCCGGACACATGAGAGATGAGGTGTTCACATAGATCCCCCACGAATACCACATTCGCATATACTTTACACCCCCACCAATCCACACCCCCTGAAAATGATAACTCACAATCTCATCCCCCCAAAAAATATTGTCAATTCTTTCGGCCATATACACAACAATTGGCCAGACATGGGACCGAGATTTCGCTACACCGATGCTTATGGCCAAAATGTGGGACTCTTGTGCGTTGACTGGGCCAGACGGTACCGACGATGCTCACAGATATACCGCGCGACTGTCGATGTAAACTTTAAGATTGGATTGTCTGTTAGAGAAAGGACGCCTTTGTCTTGTGCGACAACCATAGGCTTACCTCGCTTTTACGAAACAACAGTTATTCAACAAATGAACGAGAAAGTGCAAAGAAAATTAGAAAAATCAGCAAAGAAACAACAACAACAAAAAATAGCGTGAAAAAATAGTAAATAGCACGCTAGTATGGGTGTTTAACACCTGAAAAGTTGTCAATCTCTCACTAGATCTTACCAAATGCATTCGTCTTAGGCACGGCTTCAAATCTGTGCCGGGCTGTTTGGAGATGAGCTCAAGTTGCTCGCAGAGGGAGGCTCCCTCAAAGGTCAGATAGCTGATTATGTCGAATGACAGAACCCAGCTAATGTTCTCAAGGTCGAGCTCTAATTGGGCCACGAACTTAAGGAAATAGGTGACCAACCAGAAGAAGTGGCACGTGTCAATTTGGACATTCTGAAACAAATAAAAGGTGAGCCCCGGTATCTTAACGAACGTTCTAAGAATAATTACCATGTCTGTAAGAACCTGCATGTACAGCTCGCGCACCAGACAATTGTAGCCACGTAACAGGAAGTCAACGGTGAACTCCTTGAGTATATTGGAAATGTCTTCATCGGTACAGGTGTGATGAAGCGAGTTTCCCATATTCATTCTGTAAAAGGAAGTCTTTCGTTAGACCTAAGGTTCGATGGTAAATCTTTGAAAATGTACATTGTGCATTTAACACGCTTTCCAGCCTTCTTCTTGCGCAGATCCTTTTTGTCCTGTGCTGTGGGCACTTTGCTCTGCTGCAGTTTAATCGCGGCATTGTAGCGCTGCTTTTGATTGCACGGCGGCTTCTGATGCACCTTCTTTTGTGGAATGTCCTCCTCGTTACTGGACGTCGATATCGACTCCTGATTTTCCACCTGTGTGCCGTATCCACAATCAGACACTTCCGACTGTAGGCTATCACGTTTCTTTAGACTACCACCTTTGGCGGAAATTATATGCATCGACTCCTGAAAGTAGGAAGACTGTGACGAGGGAGAATTCATATCCACGGCGGCTTCATCAGTGTCCATACTGGAAACTGTCTCTAGCGATGGCTTTTGTGACATTTTCAGTGTGCCACGTGTACATTCAAAGTCACTTTGTGTCAACTGGTGCAGTGCCTCAGCCTCCTTGTTGGCGGCCAACTGTCGATCGGTGATCTTAGCCCCTCCGCCTCCTGCGATAAATAAAGATCTCATTGTTTTGAAATGCATAAGAGAATCATTCAATTCACCTCCATTGTCGGACGAGTCCGACGTGGGATCTGACGTTAGCATTGGACTGGAGTCGCCGCCGTCCTGTTGCGGTGGCGAGGTGTTGCTCTCGTTGTCCTCAGAGCTCTCCGACATTGCGGCCTCGAACCAAACGTTCAGCATCTTTTGCAGTGTGTTGACATGCTGGTCCTTGTACATAAGTGCAATCAGCTGCACCATAGTTATGCTCCAGCTGGCGCGTTGGCCACACGCCATCAGATGCAACAGCAGCTTGTCAATTTTCTGTGTAAACAGATTCCACAGGATTTGATTTTGCATAAAGTTGCTGCTGTGGCCTCCGTTTATGTTAATCTCGGGTATGTGGAGTATGTTGCGCAACAGCAGTAGGCAGTTGTTGATGTTGTCGCATTGCGCCACCGAGAGGCGGGCGTCCTCCTTGAGGATGCTGTCCATGTGCTCGATAACGGCTTTAGACGCTTTGGCGTCTGTGAACGCTTCCTTGCTGGTGACCAGCAGACGATTCACCTCGAATATGGAGCAGCGGCCGACCTCTGTGCGCAACATCACGTCCACAGAGAACAGACACTCCACCGGCACCGTCAGATTCACGATGATGCGAATCACTTCGTCCAGAATTTTCGAGTCCTTGGCATTTATTAGCAGTGGGATCAGATCCTTTTTTATGTTTTGACTGAAGCCGATGGAGCGACGGAACGTGCGCAGTGTCTGATCCTCGCATGACAGCATTATGCTGATTTCTTCCAAAATACCTGTAACAATATGTTGACATTGTTTGAATCAACCGAAAATTGGACTGGAAGCTGGGTACTTACGCAAGGCATTTTCACCAATGACGTACTTCTCGCTTTGTATACCTCCGAGCAAAGAGAAGGCAATGTTCGTCTGAGGATTCATTAAAGGCCAATCCATCTTGAGTGGGTGGGTAAAGTTTACGAGTATTCCAAATATACGGTGACTTTTTTTGCATTAACTGGAAGAACAAAGAATATGTAATTAACACATCAATACCGCGTTTACCTGAAAGATGCCTATAAGATAAAGCCAACTTAAGGTAAAAATCAATATTCTTTTGTATGGCCTCGTTATTATTAACGCGATGCATTAGCGATTGAGGTTCCCTGTTGCTCGAACTAAGTCACGGTGAATGAAAACGTGACACTTGTAAAATTGTGCGGAAGACAACACATGTCAACGCGCAAATAATCTTAATAAATATCAATTCTATTTAAAATATTCTCTTTATTCAATGACTGTAACCGTTTTTCAAAGGAATTGGGTAGAACCCTTTTCTCTCCCACACAAATGAAATTGAGCCCTTCACAATAATAAGTATTTGCTAATTAATTTCTGTAATTGACTTCATTCATTTTGTGTTTCCAAAAAAAAAAAAGAAAAACGACTTTATTTGAAAGCTGAACGCCAATTCCAAGGATAAACATTATTCAGATGAAGTGAATACCCTAAGGCAACTGACAGGAAACCTTTTCATCCGATATCACTCACGTGTGCTGCCACATCGATACATCGAATCACTTCGTGGGGTTGCACGTTGTTAAGGGTGCGCACGTTTCTTCGACCCATGGACTACCCAGTCGAAAACGCGCCTCGAAGATTTTACCAGTCGCCGATTGTGCAACAATGAATATGGTAATTTCATAAATATAAACTTGACATTTAAAACTAATAAAGCTACTTTTTTCATACGAAAAATAATAATTTTCCTTTTTTTATATAAAAAAAAAGTAAAAAAAAATGGTTCGAGATCTAAACATCTTAAAGGTTATCGACCTTTATTAAAGACTTTGTAGTATTGGATATGAAGAAAAAACATTCTTTCAAAATAGGCGAAACGTGAAGAACTCGGATCAAAGTCGGAAACAATTTGAAAGAAATTACAAGAAAATTTAATTGTTAAGAAAGTTAAAATATGTTCTTTCTTATAATTTTTTAGCCATGAAATACGAAGGATTTTAATAAGTTAATACAATTTCGACTCTTTGATAATATATGAAGATCAATACAAAACAAAATTACTTCGCATTTCTTGTTTTGTCTAAGGACTACATTTTAGGCTAAAATTGAATTCTCGGTTTCTTCGGTTTTCTTGACTATTTGGAGAGATCCTAAAGCTTAGATCCTTAAAAGATATTACAATATTTTAATATTGTAATATTCTTAGAGTTCAGTTTTACTGGTAATGTCCTGTAAATATTTTGTTCAAAATCTCTAGAAATTGGAATAATCTTGTTTAATGCCCCAAAATTAAATGGAAATGAATTTTTCAAAAATGTTTAAGTTTTAAGGCATGGGCCTTAAGATGTTGTCTAAAATTTAAAGCCAACCTTAAACTATTGTACACTGCATTTAATTGTAAAAGTTAAAGGCACGTTTAAGCGAAGCCGCCTTAAAGGAAATTAGCAACAATTAAAACCAAAACAATTACATTTTCTTTTCATGTTTTTAATTGCAATTGAGGTGCTTCGACAACCATCACAGCTTTGATACAGTTATTGCACTAACAATTAATATGCATAATTATTTTATAATTATATATTATTATTAGTTTATGTTATGTGAAATGTACGTCATTCATTTTATCAAAATTCTATCACGTTTATTTAAACATTATTAAAGAAATAAATGATTTTATGTAATGTTTTCACATTTTTTTAACTTATTTAAATGAAATGTCAAAAAATGAGTAATCTCTGTTTCTGTGGTTTTGTCTCTATCCGAAAGATGGTAAAAAACGTATTTCTTAAGATTTTCCACATGAAAAAATTGAAGGATATCAAAAAACTCAAGAGCGACTGAACCAATTTGAATGATTTGTTTTACACTTTAAAAGTTTTATTATGCGATGCAGGACATTTATAAAAAAACGTATTTTTAATTTTTTGGTATTTCCTTAACACAAAAAAATAACTTTTTCATGGTCACTCTCAAGATCAACCATTGATATGACGCCAAAAAATGAACTTTTATAATAATGTTCAACATAATTATAGAACTCAGAAAATCAAACTTTTTATAAAAATGTGTTAAGTTCGTTACTTTTCAAGGACAAATACTGATTGTTTTTTTTCTATCTTTTGAACCGTTAATTTTCTTGTAATTATTTCTTATCCATTATTGTAGGCTTTAATGAGGCCAACTACTTTTTTTTGTACATGTCAAGGTCATAACAAAAAAAATTCTTCAAGTTAAAAAAACGAGTTGAAATTAGAGATTTTTCTGCTAGATGTAAAAATGCTACTTTTTGATTAAATTCCCTTGGACACATCTAGGATTTGTACGTATTTAACTTTTGCGCTGGCTCTCCCTGCCGCGTATATTTATATAATATTTATATTACAAATTATGTAGAAAATTAGCTTATAAAATTTCAATGGTTAATATTTGAAAAATGTGACATATGTCAAAAGACGCGTAAACTCATGTTGTTATGTGTAAAACATTTAAAAAAAATCTATGAACCCGTTTTCAGGAAAATCCAAAACACATTTTAATTTTGCTTACGATTGTTCTAAACATTCCAGAAATTTTCGGTTAACAGACATTTTTTCAAGGCCATTTGTAAGAGATGTTCTTGGGAACATTGATCTGAACTATTAGATTTTATTGGTCGGAAAAAGTAATAAGCAGACGATTCTCTTCGATAAGAATCGGTAAATTCCGATGAATTTTAGGTCAGATTTTCGTTTCACAAAATCACTTAACAAATAAAATAATGGCGAAAAATCCGTTTTCTAGCATTGAATGTGAACTTAATGCGTATTTTGAAAGGCTTCGCGTTTCTAAGTCACAATAAACAATTCGGTACTTACTTAAAGACGCGAACTTCACTAAGCGCTTCCAACGACAACTTCAGCTGTTGATTCAGTTCACCATTCACTATTGAATAGAGGCAAAACTGATCTAATTCACTTGTTGTTTGGTTTTTTTCACTTTGATTTCAATTAACTGATTATTCTTTAACTGAATTTTTCTTTCGTTTTCCTGAATAAATCACCCTTAACAGCTTTAAGCAGAAATAATTGCCTACGACTAAAATCACCACCGTAGTAACTCAAAACGTATGTGCAATTAAACATAAATTTTCTTTGGGTTTTTAAATCAACTTCTGATAAAGAATCAACTGGCTGCTGAGAGGAGTTGTTCACTGGGTGAGTAGCAATCGAAGACTGATGCTAAGCATTCGCCAAAGTGATTAGAGCGGCCGGATCCGCATGCAAACACGTGAAGAAGCAACGTGACGCTGCGCATGGCGGCTGTAGGGGCTAGGGAGGCGTCAAAGCCAGACCATTGGCCCAGTGAGTAGTTATAATTATGAATGGTAAAATATGCGTCGGTACGGGCGCATGCCTGGTGGCGTCATGTCGTCCAGCTGAGAAAGGTCATGATCCATGAATGTCGCGTAAAGACCAGGTACGGCTTGTTTTCTTTGGGAGATGATTATTGGGAAAATGCGCGGGTGGGTGGCTGTGTCATTGGTGCCAGGCATTAAGGATGGTCGTGTTTTTTTTTTACACATGCGTCTTCCTTTAATGTTGTCCCAATAAAGGATTATATTTAATGTATAATACCTTTATTTCAATGAGGATCCTGTTGTCAGTTGCCTGGAGCAGGTTACAGGGCAGTCCCATTATCTTTGGTTCTGTGATGACTGGGCGTCTCTGTGTATTCCAGGGCCGGCCTAGGTTATCATGAGCTCTAGGATCTCCATGCTGTCATGGTTTCTTCTTGGCTTGAGCTTTCCCCCTCGTTCGAAATTCGCATCGGCGAGACAGAAATGGCCCAGGAAACACCCCAAAAGATGGTCAAGCCATGATGGTTTGACGGATGTCGTTCCCGTTTCCGAAAAACTCTCTTCTTTCTATATTTTTTCCAAATTTTTTACACCATCTTGGGTTGAGTCCGATGACCAGTGCTTGGAGGTACTCAAACTTATCCTTTCCTGTCCTTAAGAATCTATACAATTTATTATTTAACCAATTCTTTCCAGAATTGAGCCTCGTGATAAAATGTCTTAATATATTATTTGAATTGTTCACGTTTCTTATTGAAACAGTGTGGAAAAGCGAGACTTTATTTTTGGTCTGTTTTGTTTGAAAAGTATTCGATTCTTACAAGTGTGGCGGTTAACGATTTTCGCTAGAATTGTTCTAAGACGTCGAGCCATTGTGAAACAAAAATACGTCTTTGATTCCGTCAATATTGCAAAAGCGGATAAATTTAGACTCTTTATTTTTGGGCAAAAAGGCCGCTACATTTTTAGCGAATTTTTACTTAATTTGAGTTCCATTCAGAGCCATTTCTGTATCAATTAGTTCTTTATAAATTTCCGCTTTTAGAAATTATTGTAATTATTTTTAATTTTTTATTGAATTCATATTTAGATAGACATCTACTAGAGGCCTTTAAATAAATTCTATTTAACAGACGCAATTGAAAATAGCCAATGGTTCTCGAGTTATAAATGGTCACTGACTTTCTTTAATATATTTAGATTTTTTTAAATTTGTTATTTATTGAAATTCAATAGGAACGATTTTCTCCATTGTTTATGAATTATTCTTTTGAAAATGGGAACCTAAAATAAGTAAATGTTGAATTCTAACATATTGTCTCAGCCTACCAAACATTTTCTGGATTCAGGATTCTGATAATCAAAAAATCACTAAAGCTCTAATCCATTTTTGCTTTAATTAACCTATTAATTTTAATTAGTCCATTACATCAGCTCAGTAAAACATAATTATTTCCAACGTGATGAATATAATGGTAAATCCTGTTATATATCTGCTATTAATTGGAGTCCTGATATCCTGATTGTGTGATTAATTAAAAAGCTCAAATTGCATATCTTCAAAAATCAATATGGTTAAGCCGAAAAGATAATTTCTACCTAGAACAATCGTAACTTTACTAATTTATTGTATTCACCTTTACATGTTATGCAGGTTTCAAGCAGTAAAGATGTTCAATTTTTAATTGAGGAAAGATTTTCAAGATCCATTTGTTTTACTTCCGCTACTTTAAATGGGATTTTTGAAATATTAATCGAAATGAATCCAGTTAGAGAAGGTTCGTTCAACTGAAATTAAGAAATCTGGGCTGGTAAGAACCACCTTCCGTCTTTAAGTTACTGTTACGAGAATGAACGGAATATAAAGAAAACTCCCAGATGATCCAAAGGCAAAGATTCTCCAGTTAAAATGCCTTTATAACAAAGTAAATTGCGGTTGCATTGCGCTTAAGCTTTGTTTATCTTCCATTTCTTTTGATAATAGATTTGACTTGAACTTTTAAAGCTAAGAAAATTCTTTTTTTTTGGCACCAAAATCTACTGGCTGAAGTCTAGAAAGTAATAAACAATTTAAATAAATAGAAACAAATAAAATAAATAACAAAATAAAAATAAAGAGAAAATATAAAAAAAAATATTGATCTTTTGACCTTGAGCCAAATATTTTTTGGCACAGGAAATATATCGTAAATGTCTAAAAAAAAATTGTTGGTGAAAAAAAAAACTTCATTGCTATACAATTCTATTTCTTTATTAAATTCAATACAATTACTTTATTTTTATTGTTTTATGTATTTATTGATTATGCTTAGACACAACTTGTTTGTGGGATTAAATTTCTTCATAGAATCTAACTTTCCTCAAAAATGAATTCGCTTAAAGGAAGCTTTTCTAGCAAATCTACAGGATTTTCTTAACAAGGGAATGATAATAATTAATATAAATATTTTATTAAAAAAGAAAAAAAAAATACAGCTGCTAAAACCTCAAACAATTAATACAGTATAAATTTAAAAATTAATTACAATATAATTAACCTTTCTGTTACCACAAAACAAAATATTAAAAAAAAAAAAAACTGCATATATTTTAGTTATTGCAAACGATAATTCATGCCGTTGAACCACATAAACGCGTCAAATAGCCGCGTTAATGCGTTTTGACGTCCAGTCTTTTGCTACAATTTATTTCAGTTAGAAAATGTCAGTCATTTGGGAGGGAAACAAAGCTGTACATTCGGCGCTTAAATGAACATTTTCTACAATTAAATGTAATAATTTAAGAAATATGTTTGTTAATTACAATAATTAGTAAAACTTTAGTTGTTTTTGTATGTAAATATGTTTTGTTTTTTGTTTTTTGTTTTTTAAATACGATTTAAAATTCATTTGAATTTGTTGGCATATCCATTCGGTGTGTTAGTGTAAACTGGTAGTTTGAGGGAAATGGTTGCATCGTCGACTAACGTCCTGGTCATGGGGAGTATAGAGCGGCGGCGATGGCAGCATTTGTCCGCTAATGTCTATTCACACTTGTTCTTGACAGTGACCATGATCTGATTGGTTTGGTGGATCAGGTACAGGGCACTCACAAACACCGCATTTGCTCTGGAATGTTTTCTACTTAAATTTTTCTAGTTGCTGTTCGGGTAATAAGATGAACGGATTACGATGATATGGAATTTTGAATGGCGTCTCAGCATTGACCAGGCAATTTAGTTTAATCTTATCTATTCCAGCAAAATATCCACTGACATTCGTGGGAGAAATTGTACTTATACTCAAAATTGAGTAGTTTTTTGAGTGGAAATGCTTAAGAAACAGTGAAGATTTTCGGACTTTTCAATTATTGTCTAAGATTTGTTTGCAAAAACACAATAATTACATTGCTTGTAAGATCAATTAGGTAAGAAGTTGAAAGCATAACAACTAATTATGTTAAAACCTATGTTAATTGCATTAAAACACAATCAAAGTCAGGACATTTTTTCCCACAAATTACGTCTAAATTTGAATTCAATTATGTGATCATATAATAAGAACATTTAAGTGAATATAGCTGGCTAAAAAAAGACTATTTTCTTTGCATTGTTATGTAGCAAAAATTCGACTTAATCACATTAATGTACGAATCGATCAATAAAACAAGGTTATGAGAATTACCGTTAATGAGTCATTGTCTGATTATGACGCAAGATATCGAATTTCAGTCTCAATGAAGGAAATGAACTTATAGAAACTCTAAATTTAGACATTTTCTATGTCAAAACATCTAAATTTAATTATGAATGATTATTACAAAAGCAACAAAAAGAAACGAAAAAATGTAAACAAAAGAAATTATCCAATAGGAAAGTACTTACTCGCCCTCCTTGAAATACTCCTTCAGCGTTGTACTGAATTTTTTCGAATACTTGACGAATTCGCGCTTCCTCTGCTCGACAGCCTGTTTGCCGGACGTACCAGGAATGAATCCAACCACCTCATTGACGGCATCCAACAGCTTCTTAATGGCACTGGCAATTTCTCTGCACAAAAACACAAAGGTGAGACGCGTGAGAACAACAACTTGTTTACACTTTCACTCACTTGATTGTCTCCAAAAAGACGCGTCTGTCGGTTATTTCGTCGGGAATTCGACTGAGGATTCGCTTCAGTGCCGCCGATTTTTTGTTCAGCTCCTGGAATGCGTCTTCTGTACGATTCAAACGATACTCAATCACTGGAAATGGAAAATGCATTTAGTGACTTTCTAACAACAAACAGTTAGCTTACAGTCAGTTTCTGAAGCGGAGCCTTGAAGTCGCAAAATGCTTTCGTTCATGTTTACATTCAGATCACCCTTGCGTATGATTCCCATAACAAGGTCATAGGAGAGGCCAGGGTGTGCCTGTTCAGCCCGCTGTAGAGCTGTTCGCAAAGTCTGTGACGCCGCCACATCGCGTTTCTCCAACTGCGGGAAGTGGAATGGTGACATGTTGGTATTGACGGATGCAGTTTTGGGGCGGTGGACTTACCTGTGATAAAATGGGGCGCAGCAATACGGGCAACATTAGCGATGATACTGGACTTTCGTCTCCCATTGTCATTGCTGGCTGAATTTGTGCGGATGAAAATTTATTGGCTGCTGATCGATTTTTCGGTGATTTTGTGCATCGAATTTAGAATTTCCCAATTTTCCGATTAGCTATTTTCGTGGGCGCAGTTTTATTGACAACACAGTTTTATGATTCTTTTTTTTTTGTTCTTGCTTTACCTGTGCAGATCGCGTATGTTTTTGCACGTCAATTTTGACAGCTGAATTTGACAATCAGGACTGGCAACCTCTGAAAAACAAAAATACACTTTTTAAATATAAATTTGACAAAAATAAAAATACACTTAATTATAAATTAGAATAACAATTCAACTTAAACATTTTTTTGCGTTAAAAATTCTTGATTTTGGCAATATTTAAAAAAATGAATCTGGCTGCCCTGACACCGACCGCATGTTGTCGCTGACAGTTGACAGGTTAATAAAAATTAAGAATTCTAAAAACAATCCAAACGAAGTTCAACACATTTGCTTACAAATCTTAATAATTAAAAGATTAAATTAAGATCAATTAAAATTCCAGATTGAATAAACGCTGCTCAATGTAAGTCAATTGAAAATGTCTTGGAAACAATAAAATAACCACTTGCACTCACTAGGCGTGACTTCAACAAACCGTTAGAAGCACAGCTGGTCGATTCCGACGAAGAAGCCATGGACGCTGTTCGGTCAGACAACGAGGATACAGATGAGAATGAATATCTAAACACTAGTGACGACACGCCAGAGTCTGACGACACGCCAGTGTCTGACGAAACAGACGCATCCTATCCCAGCGACTCCTCTGTGCTTGATCTAGACGATGACACTGAGGAAGATTCGCCACGCGCAACTAAATCCCGTCCCATTGGTCCCAGTTGCAGAGAGCGTCGTCGCGATCCAGAGGTTGACGACGACGACGATGATGTGGTGAACGCGATTCTAGCTGCCTCCAAATTGGAGCGCAGCCATCCACCAGACATTCAGTTGGAGGACTTTTTGGGCGGTCTGTCATTCCATCCGGCACGGAATATTCTTGCCGTCGGCAGTATGACTGGCGACGTGTTGATCTATGAGTACACAAATGAGGAGAGTAAGCTCATCAACACGCACGAGGTGCACCAGAAGTCGGTGCGCGCCATAGACTTCACAAAGTCTGGCGAAGCCTATGTTACTGTGTCCAAGGACAAGTCGATGATAATTACCGACTTGGAGACGGAGAAATACATCGCCTACACAGAGGATGCGCACGAGACATCCATCTACTCGCTGAGCGTGTTGTCAGAGACGCTGCTGGCCACCGGCGATGACAATGGCACGGTCAAAGTGTGGGACATGCGTGTCAAGGAGGCGCTGTTCTCCGTGAAAGAAGTGGACGACTACATATCGTGCATTATGACCAATGACGCCAAGAAAATGTTGGTGACGACCAGTGGTGACGGTTATTTGACGTCCATCAATATTGGCGCACGCAAAATGTACATCCAGTCGGAGCAGTACGAAGAGGAGCTGACCTGCATGGGTATGTTCCGTGATGACAGCAAATTGGTGGTGGGCTCGTCAAAGGGACGCATGTATTCATTCAAGTGGGACTCGTTTGGTCTGCACAGTGACATGTATCCGGGCCCGAAGACTGGCATCAGCTCTATGGTGCCGGTGACAGATCGCATCGCCGTGGTGGGCGGCGAGGAGGGTGTTTTGAGGGCGATGCATGTGCTGCCGGGAAAGACTTTGGGTGTTGTCGGACAGCATGGTATGGCCATTGAGGCTATGGACATCTCTCATGACGGGGAGTTGATTGCGTCGTGCTCACACGAGTCAGACATACGCTTCTGGAACATCAAATACTTTGAGGATTTCGACGACATCAAGTACAGCACAAAGGCGAACAAAGCTAAAGACATGCGCCACAACTTGAGCTCGTCCAAATACTCGAATGCCAGCGACTTTTTCTCTGATCTGGCCTAAGCGCTCCCGATTTTCGTTGAAATCTTGAATTCATTAAATTTTCTTTTCTTATTTTTAGATTTAAGTTTATGGCGTCTGCCGATTTGGAATTAAGTTTGCATTTTTTGAGGAAGATCTTTGATAGTTTATAATGTAATAAATTTATTTTATTAATGTCTAACTATTTATGAATTAAATGAATGGAATAAATGTGATACAATAAAAGACAGACCGGGAAGTCATTCACCACGGGAACTTCCAGAAATTCTAAAAAAGAACCGTTTTTATTGAAAATTAACCACAAAAATCATATTACAATTTAAATACACAAAAACCGAGTTTAACTGCTAATTAGTACAACTGGTGAGTTGGACCATTCCCAAATAGAGAAGTCCACGACAATGGCCACTTGACAGCCACCCCATCAGGAATTACCTTTGCCCAGTTATTAAAAACCTCCAGCAACTGCATCGCATCCGGTGAATTGTCACCCTCTGACGAGTATTTGAATAAAATCAACGTCGGCATCTGCAATCGTGAGGCAACTTCCATCAGCTCCATAGCAAAACCGCCGCCATGAATTAAACTACCCGTATGCTCCTTCAAATCAATCACCTTCAATCCTTTTGTTTTCCACAATTCATTTGCGACAAACTCAAAGGGAGAGGCTTTCACTGAAGTCATCTCTGTGGCAAAGCTGCTCGTCAAAATGATCAATCGGATGCAGCCACGTGCCGCAAACACTTCCAGAATGTTGCCGAAGAATTTTGTCATCAAATTCCTGACAATTGGCGAGTGAATGTGAACTACAGCGATTTTGTGAGCTTTAGAGATGAACAATTCGCAGGCTGTGGTTGGTTCTTTGTCGGCATTGTCATATGCTGAGCCGCCGTGTATGGGAATCAGGGCGGCGTCCCAGAGGGAGCCCAGTTTCTCCATGTTTAAGGTGTTTATTAGTAGATCTGCGCATAGTTGACCAACGTTTCCGATGCCGACACTCGGGATTATTAGCGTGTAGCCGGTCAGGTCGATGTTGGTGTCGAAACCAAACGTGATTTTGGTGGGCTCGGAGATGCCGATGCTGGATAAATCCAATTTTGTCGGCATTTTGGAGTTTTTATGATTTATTTACTTTTAAAATTTTTGTGGGTCTTCAACGAACACTTTTCTGTTGTTTGAGGTTAGGTTCAGTGATATGCTATTTTTGTGAATGTCATTGCGAAATCAACAGTTTTGGAAGACAGGGTCAGGACAGATTTTTGGGATGATACTATTTAAAAAAAAAATGAGATCAGGATTAAGAATATGAGAACGATATCTTTAAGAATTCTTCGTCGAGTTTTTTTATACATCATCTACAAGCCATAAAGATTGGAAGCTGGCATATTTTGAAGCTAATCCAATAAAATGGTCTTGCAACAAGAAATGTGGCAGCACTGTTTAACCATATTTCCAATAGTCCCAAGTGTCAGTTGTGACAAGAATACCGGTTAACCGGCTGTGGCTGCGTCTCAAGTCTCAACTCTCGCGTCACCTTACCACACACATTCGCCTCCAAATTCCTGAATTGTTTATTTTTTCCCAATTCCAGTGCCTGCAGTGTTCGGTTGTGTAATCATTTCACCTACCACATCGTCTGGGTGCATAACTATAACCCCACCAACAACAAGGCCGCAATTAAAATTTATGTATGGTGTCAACTACCGGCCTAGTTAGCCGTCCGCCAAATCAATAACGCGCAATGTGCCCGCAGTGATATCGTGGCATCGTCTGAATTGAAGCGGGTGCCCCGATGCTGGCACCAGTGACTCGCATAGACTCGATATTAACGCCGGAATAGTGCCCCTCTGCCCACCACCACCACCAACACCATGAAGTGTCCCCGTGTCAGTTTTATGCAAATCGTGTCGGCGGTGTTTCTGCTCTACTGTGTGTGGCCGTCGCGCTTCGCCAAACACTATGACTACATACCGCCTGGCGAGATCTACGACAGCCTGGTGAAGATGACGACACGCAATCTGTCGCTGTTGCGCAACTACAAGTGCGAGTACACGGACATCATCGAGGACAACAAGTACCTGTACAAGGAGCCGTACCGCAGCGAGGTGCTGGACACCACGGAGATCCGGCCGGGCGGTGAGTACGTGCCGGCTGATTGTTCGCCGCAGTTCAGCACCGCCGTCATTGTGGTGTATCGCCAGCGCGAGACACAGCTCAATCAGTTCCTCATCTATATGCACAACTATTTGCGCAAACAACAGATTCACTATCGCATCTTTGTGGTGGAGCAGTACGACCAGAAGCCGTTCAACAGGGCCAAGCTGTTCAACATCGGCGCTGTGTACGCCATGCGGCTGGAGTATCCGTGCTTGGTGTTGCACGACGTCGACCTGATGCCATTGCACACCGGCCAGATGTACGCGTGCTCGGCACGTCCGCGTCACATGTGTGCCAGTCTGGATGAGTTTCGCTTCAATTTGCCGTACACTGGCCTATTTGGTGGCGTCGTCGCCATTGAGGCGAACACGTATCAGAAGGTGAACGGCATGTCGAACATGTTCCATGGATGGGGTGGCGAGGATGATGATTTTTTCGGACGGCTGCAGAGTAAGAGCATTGACATTTGTCGGTTTGCACCAGCTTTCAGTCGATATACGATGTTAAGGCACGCCAAGGAAAAGCCCAACACCGATCGCATGTCGTTTTTGCGTAACGGCCACCTCAGGTACCACACGGACGGACTGAACTCGCTCGTCTACGAGGAGAAGGGCTACAAACTGCACAAGCTGTTCACGCACATCCTTGTCGAGACATAGAACTGGACACTCTTCTGCGGCCTGGTAATTTGTATGTTTATTAGAGGACAGAAATTTGATAATAATATAATGTTGTTAGGTGAGTCAAACACATTTATCAATTGCCTTACATGAATTACTAATTTTTAAGTGTTTCCCACGGAAGGACAAGGAAGCCACTGATTAACAAGTTTGTAGTTTTCAATGCGCTTTTGACGTTGATTGAGGACAGTAAATGATGATTTAAAAGGCGGTTACGTTTCGTAGAAGTAGCCTGGTGCTAGGTGTGGATGCGTCAGGATTTTGGCCAAATCCAATTGTTTATACTAGTTCCAGACAATGACATCCATTCAGTTCCTTTAATGTAAAGTAAAAACCACTTAAAGTATTCAACTTAGAATTGTCTTCCTTTAAAAATGTTCATTTGCTGCTCTAAACGTCTGGGAGTCTGTCCAATATCCAAATGTCATGGATCCGCATTCGCTTGTTCCGCACAGTCTTTACGCACTAGCCACATGTAAGGACTAGGATTTATGTATTTAATCTTAAGCCACTTATTGTCGGTGGATAAAGTGATAAACTTGTAGTAGTTGGAATTCAGGTGTTTTAAATCTTTTTTCCTATCTCAAAAACCGCTTTTCTAAGAATCACTTCAAAAGTTAAGGCATTTTTTTTTGTATTGAAAAGCTTTCAATTTCTCAAAAATTGCCTAGAAACCACAAACTTTCTTTAGACAACCACTTGCCTTACAGAGAATGCATTTCTTTAACGATATCCTTTCAGCGTCTTCGATTATAAATCAAAATTTCTACATGAATTCGTATTTGTTATGTAATTTCTAGTACTTAGTAGCCCAAAATAATCTAGAATTGATAAATAAACGAACAACATGACACGATGAGGCCGTCCAAATCGTCTTTGAACCTAAATTGCCAGCGCTAATCCAACGATAAATCCAAAGATGAAACGCATAAACCTTAAAAAAGAGAACTTGTAATGGCGTGAGTTGTTTAAAAAACAAAAAAAAACAAAAAAACAAACAAATACACAAATAATATTATTATATAAATAATTAAAATGAAGAAAACATACTTACACTAAAGAATTATGTACTCAATTAAAGAAAATTTGTTAGTAAGATGAATTGTTGATTAGATTTAAGTGAATTGATCTCCAAAAAGCTTTAAAGATTATGGGAGAAAATAGGATTTCTGCAAATTACAATTAATTAATTAAACCAAACAATACATTTAAACAAGAAACACCCCAAATTCTTAATTATCGTTATGCGGATATGAATTAGTACAACATATCAATTTGAAAGAAAACGAAAAAAACTGCAATTTTAAAATTAAATTAGTTAAGCTAATTGAGCGGCGTCATTAGAACGCTGTTGAGCTTTTTTGAAGCACTGCAGAGGGCACATTTAAAACCAAATTGGTATCTTGTATCGAAATATCTTAAAAGACTTTTGCCTTAAGATTACACTTAGTTGGTTTCCACTGAGAATCAAATTGTTATGAATAATTTAGGAAATATTGTAATTATATCTCAATTGTGTGCATTTTAATTGTTCCCATATGAGTTAAATTTGCGTTTAGAACAATTATTTATTAATTTAATTAAATAAAATGAATTTTAAATCTTAATTTAACGTTTTTTTCTCAAGTGCCACTCAATTTGAGTGACTTTTGAGTGGTTTTTTGAAAATCGTCGTCTTGTGATCATAAAAAAAAATAATTTTCTCTAGTTTTTTTAATACGGTAAATTTATTTTCTGATATTGAAATGACTAAATCTTACAAAATGTCTCTACCTAAAAACTTTAAATTTATATGTTTAGTTAAAATGTACTTTAAAAATTGTATATTGAAAAAAAAAATTAATTGAAGATACTCCAAAACTCCTTAAAACGTCTTAAAAAATACGGCAATGGCTGCCACAAGGACCACAAATGAAGTCGTCATTTGGCTGGCTTCGCTAAACGACTGACTGGACTCACTGGCCGAAGCCATTTCATTAGCAGCTCGAGCAGCCCTTTGTTCGGCAACACGTGGCACGCACTTTGTGCCGCAATCCTCACCCTCGCAGATGTCACACAAAGTCGCGGATTTTCCCTCATAGAATTGGCGGGATCGTCGGGCTAAAATTACAACAAATTTCTTAATTTTTCCCACAAAAAAAATCGATTGGGTCTACTTACAGTTATCGTAATAATCGTAGACAGTAACTGGCACTGGCTTCTGGTGTGCCACCTTGTGGGTTCTGAAGGCGTCAAATGTTGGACACACTTGGTCACCGTCCAGTTTGTCAAAGTACACGACAACAATGGTATCGCCTTCCTTTGTTTCGACACGCTTCACATTCCTGTAGGTCTTCAGTGACGGCAGAGTGTCGGGATCAGCTGTAAAGCCACTGGGGAACTCAACCTCCATGACGGCCATGTTGGATTCATTGACACCGCCAGCTGGCACGAAGTTAGTACACACGGTCAGATGCAGGAAGTCTGGATTTGAGTTCTTGTTCACTTGTGGATCAACGGTGAAACGGGGCCATGCTCCAGTCACGTTGACGTTGTACTTGTAAGACAATTGAATGACAGCTGATCCAGTTCCTGATGCAGTCACGTTGATGTCACGTATAGCTGATGGAACCTAAACAATTTTATCAGTTATTGCAGCTGTTGCCTGATTTGGGGAATATTGTTGGCCATACCTCATAAGATTGGAGCACCAATTTATTGGCCTCATTGACATTGATTCTGGCTTCAGCGCCATCACCATAATTGAATGTAACCTGAACATTTGGCTTTTCTGAGGACACCTTTTCAGCGAATTTGGCTAATGCTGTAAGTCCCACAACTGTGTCCTGTGTCGACTGGAATCCTCCCTTGCTGTTTCGCTGATTGATCAACCATTTCAGGATTGGTACTGATGTGGTAACTTTTCCTGCTTCAAGGAAAGCCAGCAGGCCATATGAGGTCATCTCAATGTTTACTGAGTTTGGCTTTGAGTACCATGGACTCTTTGTCTCTGTCTCGGGAACATCTTGATGCCACCATTTGGTTTGTTCTAGAATTTTTGGAATAAATAAAAAATCACAGAATGAATAAGTTTCAATGCATACCATCACTGGAAGCCTTGCTGTCCAAAGTTTGAAGGATAAAGTCCTTAGAATTGTGTTGAGCAAGTTGGAATGCATAAGCAGCAATCGCCAGAGTGTAGGGATCAGCGACGCCCTCCAAGTTACGAGCGATGTACTCCATTGCCTTGTCCACGTTGCTTCGGTACGTTTTCAAATGGTTCTGTAATGACAAATCAATTAACCTTTTGCTAAAATCCTCATCCATCTAATACCAACCTTATTTTCAAGGAACGCCGTCAGAACATAGGAAGTCAATGCAATTCCATTGGCTGATCCACCCTGCATGTCCTTGTGAATGACTGTTCCCACTTCTGGGAAGCTTCCGTTTTCTGCTTGATGAATGGTCAACCACAACAGCGCTTCAGCGATAACCTTATCCTCAATTTCAATGTGCTCCTTAGCTTGACCAAATGACTTGGCGACGAATGCCGTCAGCCAGGTGCTGCCGCTGGAATCGCTTTCGCCGAACGCACTGAATGAGCCGTCTTTGTGTTTATACTTCAATTCTCCTTGGTAGCCGGACTCCATGAATTTCTTTGCCTTGGACTCGATAGCTGGTGTCAATTGTCCGGATTTCTTCAGGTAGTTGATGGCGACAATGTTTGGCACAAAGTTCAACATATTTTGTTCACCGCATCCGGATGGCATGCGAATCAAATCGTCGAGATTCTTAAGGGTTGGACCGAAGATATCACCTAATAAGACAATGAATAAATAAGATGGGATCCAGATAGTTCCTGAAAGTGATCGTACCAACAACTGAGACTTCAATGCGTGACGAGTCTGGAACAGCGTTTTTGGGAATGTCAACTGTGAAGTTGGACATGTGCTCAGGCTTGTCTCCAAAGTCAACAAACACAGCCTTGTTCTCGTAAATGGTTGAACCTTCTGGTTTCACAGGCAGCACTCGTTCAACTGCATCAGCGGCGATTGGAGATTTGGCGCTTGCCTTAATTGTCATATGACCAACTGTCTTCGGGATTATCATGAATGAAACGGATGCACCGCCATTAGCGGGAACTGTGACCTTCTTGCGTCTGTAAAGCTCCAACTCTATAAGGGAATCATTAGAGACCTAAATTATGATTACAATTTTCGGTCTTACTTGGTGCTTCATCAACTTCGTTGGAAACCTCAGTAAACTCAAACTCCTGTGATGTATTATCGAGGGTAACTTCAGCTACTGTCTCCTCGTCCATGTAATTGAAGACAACAATTGGAATAGAAACGGTTTCGCCTCGCTTAATGGAGTAAGGCAGATTCAGCGACAGGAAGAATGGTTGGAAGACTTGTAGTTTACGTGGAGCCTTGGTCAGACCCAATCCAGTTATGGGATCAACAGAGAATCCGGTGATAATCCATGAAGTAATTGTGTCGGGTACCTTCTTATGAATGGTAGTACGGCCCTCGAAGCTGTTTTGTGTGATTTTAAGAAAGGCATTTAGTATTTTGGTCATTGTCTGGTTTTGGACATGCAGAAGCAGCTTTCCCAAATTAAAAAAAAAAGGATCTAAAACATCACTAAGCTTAACAATATGTCACTACATGCGTCAAAAAAACAAAACAGTTCACACAAAATGGTTGCTCTATCTTTCTTGGCGCATCCCAAAAAAGTTATAAAATAGTATGAAGAATTGGTAGGGAAACTTTAAGTAAATAACCCAAAGGCGAATAATAATAGCGGTTAGTGTTCAGTATTTTGTGACGATCCTTAGACTCAGATCAGTCACTTCTTACCCAGATGAAAAATTTACAAATAGCCATGTCGGCTGGGTTTCATGCATTATGTGCACCCGTGGATAGTCCCACACTGGCTTCGGCAGTCGACTGAACGCAAACGGCCCAGCCAGTGGCGGACGTGTATTCGTCTTGAGTATGTGCGCCGGGCCAATGTCGGTCTTTTTAATTGTTGTAAGCCCGGTACCGTTGAGTAATCCCTGTTCAAAGGGTGAACGTGTCGTCTGGTCGGTATCCACAGCTATTTGACAATCCGGTAGAGTGAGGCGAAGTTCGAGTGAAAGAATACAAAATTTTGAAACGATAGAATGAAGATGAGATTCCAGCATTTACATAAGTCTCTAAGGCAAGAGAATTTCATAATTGTTGATTAGAAGCGTGGTGGTTAAGACATCAACGTTACTTTCTTTTTACAAGTCTTAGTAATTAGATCCATCACCAACGTAGCGCAAATTAATACTGTCGAGATGGACAACAATTTTTCAGGAAGCGGCTATAATCTGAGAGCAAGAACAATTTACGAACCCTTCCCCATTAATAGTCTCCCAAATCCATGTTTCGGGAAATTCTTTGCGAACTTTGGGAGAAACATCAATGGATTGGATGGCCGGAGAATCCAAAATTTGAACTTTATTGACAACGTCGTTCAATACAAATCCTGCTCCTGCTCCCCCCAAGTTCTGATATAGGATGGGATGCTCTGCAGTTTAAGAAGAATTATCAGCAATTTGTATGCATTGTCAATTACAGGACAAAAGTGTGAATGAGAATGATTTATGTTAGTGCCCACAACCAGATTAGGTTCCCTGATATACGTTTTTCAGAATGCAGAAAGAATCATGAACATCCAAATTCCTGATTGGGGATAGGCACTAAAGGGTCAAAGGGAAATTTAGTACAAACCCTTCATGGTCAATTGTCTCCCATATCCAAGTTTCTGGGAATTCTTTGCGAACTTTAAGAGGAACGTCAAATGAGGCTAATCCTGGCGAGTTCAGTGCAATTGCCGGTGTGTGGTACACTAGAGGGGGAAACTCTTGGAAATATAGAAAATTTGAATGATTGTTAGAGACTCCATGAGGCGACCAGCTTTTACGAAAAGGATACATTTCAAAACACACGTCATTTCCAATTTCTCAACGAGATCAAAGTTTTTTCTTGAAAATTATAACCAATTGCTTCCATTCTGGAGATGCATATAAGTTTAAACGTAAATTCTTATTTACCATAAATTAAAAAACTACTGAAGTGAAGAAAAGTTTTTAAGAAATATTCTAGATACAGAAGAAAATAGTGAAGTAAAAACTCCCGTCATCATTGGATACGGATTTTGGAAAAGTCTGTAGGTACAAACCCCTCTACATCAACTGTCTCCCAAAACCAAGTTTCCGGGAAATCCTTGCGCACCGTCCCTTCAACAATGGAAGGAACCATTGTCGGCAGAGGCCTAGGAGCATTTGATGTGAAAGCAATCGCCACTGGTACGACGGTAGGTAATGCAAACGGCAAAGCAACTGTTATGAAAATAGTTTTTCATTGAAATTAGTTACAAGAAAGCACAAGATTTCGACGATCATAAATGAGAGAATTTATGTTTAGGCATTCATAAAAGTAACGAAGGTGTTCTCCTTAAGATTCCATAAAAATACGAAAAGCAGAAACATCGAGTGACTTCAATTATCTTTTGTTAACGTTAACTTTCAATGAAGTACAAACCACCCATCCTCATCATCATCATCATATGATTCCCAAATCCAAGTCTCTGGAAAATCTTTACGAACTCTTGAAGCTGCAGATTCTGGAGACGGTTGTACTTCAGGCCTTTTGTTAGGATTTGCGTCAGCATCAACTGCATTACCGGCAAATGCTTCGTCAATTGATATTGGAAAATGTTCTGTTTGTTAAGATAATGCAATTTCCGTTTTTAAATTATCCTTTAAAAGCTGTAAGATGATGAACAGTTAAAAGATGAATAAGCGGCCATAACCAAGTAAATTGTGTCTACCATCTTACTCAAAAAATTTATATTTATAAATTCTGAACGTATATTCCTGAACAACATCAACTAAGACATTGTACCCCATAAAGATCGGTTGTTAGTGACTTAAAATGGCGAAAAGCTTTACGTGCATCAAAACACAAGACGTTTCCAATATAACTTAAATCAAAAAGGAACTTCTAACATCTTTGGGTTCGATTCTCTTGATAAGTCTGTAGGTACAAACCCTTCTTCATTAAATGTCTCCCATAGCCAAGTTTCCGATAATTCCTTGCGCTCCGTTGCAGTTGGATCAACAACGGAACTAGGACGAGGTGCCGGTGTTGAGATAATAATTCCAGGTGGCCTTAGTGGCCCTGGTGGCCCAGAAATGAGTCAAAATCCTCTTGAAAAATTTTTGGCGACACTTTGCATCACACTTAGCCAATTATATGAAATTGAAGCAATGAAACCCAAAATCCACAGATTAAAATTGATTTCTTTGCGTTGGTAAGAGAAAACAGTTGATTTCCCAAAGATTCCAAAATAAAAGTATGAAAGCCGTGTTACTATAGTTTTTATTTTTTGACGCGATCAGTGGATGAAGTACAAACCCCTCTTCATCAATTGATTCCCAGATCCAAGTCTCGGGAAATTCTTTACGAACTCTTGGAGCTGCAGATGATGGAGACGGTGTTTCTGCAGGACTATTAAATGCTACTGCGGCAATTGCAATGTCCTGAACTGGCCCAAATGCCGAAATTGGTATTGGAATTTTTTCTGTGTGTTAAGATAATGCAATTTTCGTTTTTAAGCTATTCTGTAAAAACTTTAAGATGATGAACAGTTAAAAGATGATAAAGCGGCCATAACCAAGTAAAGAAATGACAAACACCTTTTCGCTGCTTTCATATATCTATGTCTACTAAATTTTTTTGCGAATCTATGAACCTATATTCTTTATCAATTACGAATATATATTCTCGAACAACATCAAGTAAGACATCGCACTTCATAGAGATTGGTTGTTAGTGACTAAAAATGGCGAAAAGCTTTACGTACATCAAAACACAAGTCGTTTCCAATATTACTTTGAATCGCATGGGATGGAAAAGAGATTAGTAGACTTGAAAGAAAAGTTTCTCCAAATTCTATATTCTTGAAAAGCTAACTTCTAACATCTTTAGATGCGATTCTCTTGATAAGTCTGTAGGTACAAACCCTTCATCATTAAATGTCTCCCATAGCCAAGTTTCCGGAAATTCCTTGCGCACCGTTGCAGTAGGCTCAATAACGGAACTAGGACGAGGTGCAGGTGTTGAGATAATAACTCCAGGTCTAACTGGCCCAGGTGGCCCAGGTGGCCCAGGTATGCCGTTAGCAAATGCAAATGGCAAAGGAATTCGTTCCGGAACTGTGATATAAATAGTTTTTCATTGTAATTAGTTACAGAAATGAGTGAAAATCCTCTCGGAAAAATTTTGACGACACTTTGTATCGCAATATGCCAAATTGCCAATCATAAGAAATAGGTGATAAATGGCATGAAACCCAAAATCCATAGATAAGAATTTATTTCTTTGCGAAGGTAAGAGAAAACAGCTGATTTCCCATAGATTCCAAAAAAAAAAGAGTAGGAAATCGTGTAACTATAGTTTTCATTTTTTGACGCGATCAGTGGATGAAGTACAAACCCCTCTTCATCAATTGATTCCCAGATCCAAGTCTCGGGAAATTCTTTACGAACTCTTGGAGCTGCAGATGATGGAGACGGTGGTTCTTCAGGACTATTAAATGCAACTCCGGCAATTGCAAACTCCTCGTCTCCCCCAAATGCCGATATCGAAATTGGTATTGGAATGTTTTCTGTGTGTTAAGATAACGCAATTTTCGTTCTAAAGTAAAAGCATTCAAAAGCTTATAGATAATATGCACTTAAGGGATGAAAAAGCGACCACAACCACGTATAGAACAAACACACAAAACAAGTACAAACCCATCCCTATCGATGCTCTCCCATATCCATGTCTCGGGGAAATCTTTGCGAACTTTCGGACTACTCACTGAATTAATAAAAATCGGTTGACCTTCACCAATTCGGTCTTCTAAATCATTACTGATTGCTTCTTCCTGAACAACATCTTCTACGACGTGGTGCTCTAATATAGTCAGTTCTATACACACAAACGATTAACATCAATATTGAATTTTGAAGAATCTTTAAGGGAATTTACTGCCAGATTGTCTGATGTTAGTAATGGTGATTTGAAAACAGCTACAAAATTCAACAAAACACTTATTTACTAATTAATTTACGTACCCTCCACCACCGATTGATTCCCATATCCAAACTTCGGGAAATTCATGTCGGATACGAGGGCTTGTCGAACTATCAAGATCCTCGAGCATCTTCCCTGTTCTTGATTTCTTTAATAGTTTTCGTAGCAACGGCTCTTAAAAATTCGATTACATTTTTAATTTTTTAGACATTCTTGAATAGAAATATATTGTCATCGCATTCACAAAGTACCATAATTGTCATGCATTTTCAGGACATAATTTCCATTAAAGAAGTTTCATTCAATTGGGTGCATGAGACAATTTATTGTGTTACAAACCCGTCATTAGTTAAAGTTTCCCAAATCCAAGTCTCTGGGAATGTCTTTCGCAAAGTGCTCGTTTTGCTACTACGAGCACTATCTACCATGTCGGTTGGAACCCCCAATGATCGTCCCAATATATATGTGTTACCAATGTAAGACGCTAGCATTTCAGGTCGCCATCTGGCACGATCTGAAGGACGCACTTTTAAAAAAACACTACCGCTGAAGATGTTAAAGAGTCCTGTTAGAAACATTTGCCCTAGAAGGTTATTTTTAGAATATAGTTTTTCTATGAGAACTAAGCTATAAATCTTTAACGTCAGACCAACAATACATAACAATGCTGCAATCATCAATTCAAACAAAGACTTTCACAAACCCATCTTTGGAGAAGGTTTCCCATATCTACGTTTAGGCCTGCTCATGGATTTTTGTCTTTTTAGTTTTTTAGCATGAAATTTTTCTTTTGGCCATTTGTTGCGCAAACTCTAAATTAAAATGTTTTATTTTAGTTTTAAAAATGTGTGACCTTAGGAACATTAAATTGATGCACTCATTGTGAAAACAAACACATCATGCAGTTAGCTCAAAACATGAAAATGATTTCACAAAAGAAAATGTGTGTACAAACCCATCCGGATTTATTGTTTCCCATAACCACGTTTCGGGAAATTCCTTCCGAACAACTGGCACAATCTCAAACTCTGATATACCAAAGCCGGGATTAGCTGCTACTGCGATCCAAGCAGGATTCGAGGCTATTGGGCTATACATATCAACACTCTCCATATGGTCGTACATGAGGTAACTTGGAGCTTCCAATTGAAATACAGACTACAGTTACCATTTCTAGGAAATTTCCTTTCTATTCCTAGAAATTGTCTTAAGGTATCCAACACATTTCGTATAAAAGTTAATTTACCAAAGGATGGAATGTTAAGCCATGTGAAAACGATTACAAAAGGACACAATTCAACATCAATATGAGCCCCAATACAAATTTTTGTTGTACAAACCCATCCGGATTGATAGTTTCCCATAACCACGTTTCTGGAAATTCCTTTCGAACAACTGGCACAATCTCAAACTCTGATATACCATAGCCGGGATATGATCCTAATGCGCTCCCAGGAGCATTCGAACCCATTGGGCGGCTATACAGAACACCACTCTGTGCCATTGCTGGACTATACATGACGTAGATTGGAGCTTCCAATTGAAATACAGTTGTAATTTAAATAAAGCTTTTAAATAAGAGCCCCAATTGAGATGAAAGATTATCCGCATTGATTTGTATGCATTTTAGATCAATGAACATGAAAGAAGCAGATCAATCATGCTGATAATTAAAGAAAGCTTTTTCCCATCAATTATAGAAATCGTCTTACATCTTAAGATTCTTTTGTACTGATTTTTGGAAATTCAGAACCATTGGGCATATTTGCAATTAAAAGGCCATGAAAATAAAAATATCGTTTGTAAAATATGTTGCTAGAGAGGTAATTTCTTGGAAATTTCCTTTCTTTTCTTGGAAATTTTCTTTAGGTCTTTAACACAAATCGTATGAAAGTTACTCTACCAAGGATGAAATTGTTAAACCATGTGAAAATGTTAAAAAAGGACACAATTCAACAATAATATGAACCCCAAAACAAGTTTTTGTTGTACAAACCCATCCGGATTGATAGTTTCCCATAACCACGTTTCTGGAAACTCTTTTCGAACAACTGGCACAATCTCGAACTCTGATACTGCATTTCCCGGATATGCAGATGCTGAACCCATTCCGCCGGCAAATATAACACCTCTTTGTAATATTGCCGGACCATACATTGCGTACATTGGAACTTTCATAAATATAGTAGTAATTAAAATAAATCTTTTATATTAAGAACGCCAATTAAGATGAAAGATTATCTGTTGACTCGTATTTGCATTTGAGATAAATGAGCATGAAAGAAGCAGACCAATCATCATGAAAATTGAGGGAAGCTGTTTCCCTATCAATTGGAAGTCTTTGCACGAATACATCTTAAGATTTTTGTATACTGAGACTTCAGGGAACTCCGGAACTCTAGGCCCAATTACAATATAAAATGTGCCGTGACAATCAAAAATTTGTTTCAAAAAAAAAAAAACATTTCTAGGAACTTTCCTTTTAGTATATTTCAATGAAAACTTTCCGGATTATTGGAAAGTTGTGTTAAGGTCTTCAATTGAATTCGTATAAAAGTTAATTTACAAAGGATGAAATTGTTAAACCATGTGAAAACGGTTACAAAAGGATGCAATCCATCATTAATATGAACCCCAAAACAAGTTTTTGTTGTACAAACCCATCCGGATTTATAGTTTCCCATAACCACGTTTCTGGAAACTCCTTTCGAACAACTGGCACAATCTCGAACTCTGATATTGCATTTCCCGGATATGCTGATGCTGATTTCATTCCGCTTTCAAATCTTAAACCCATTTCTTCTATTTCTTCCATTTGGAATATAGTTGAAATTAAAATAAAGCTTTTAAATTAAGAACCCCCAATTGAGATGAATGATTATCTGTTGACTTGAAGATTAATGAGTATGAAAGAAGCAGACCAATCATCATGAAAATTGAGGGAAATCGTTGCACAAATACATTTTAATATTCTCGTTTACTGACTTCAGGGATCTCCGGGACTCTATGCCCAATTACAATTTATAAGGTCATTTCTAGGAACATTTCTTCATGTATATTTCCGTGAAAACTTCCCGAATTCCTGGAAAGTTGTCTTTAGGTCTTCAACCGAATTCAAATAAAAGTTAATTTACAAATGGATGGAATTGTTAAACCATGTGAAAACGGTTACAAAAGGACACAATTCAACATCAATATGAACCCCAATACAAGTTTATTTTTGTACAAACCTATCCGGATTGATAGTTTCCCATAACCACGTTTCTGGAAACTCCTTTCGAACCATCGGTACAATCTCAATCTCAGATATAGCGCTGAGATGATCGAATTGTCTGTCTTCGACAGCCATCGGAAGAATTGGACGAAGACCATCATCAAATATCACTGCAGTCCGTACGAATCCGCGTTGAAAGTAGATTGGTTCTTTCATTTGAACAATTGTGAGTAAACGTAAGTTTCCAAGTTATCAAGCCAAAACGGGATGAAGGATTATTTGTTAAAGAATCACACGTGCACCATAAGGATTAGTGAACATGAATCATATCGACAAACCACTCACATTTAAGCAGCATTAAAATTGCCGGTAGCTTGATTCTTTTCTAAACCCACTAGAAACATTTTTAAGAGTATAAACCCATCATAAGAGAAGGTTTCCCATATCCAAGTTTCAGGGAATTCCTTACGAACTTTAGGCAAATTGTTGACTAATGAAGATCCGCGAAGGTCATAATCTTTTTCGATGGAAAATCTTATATCCAGTAAATTGCGATTTTCTACAAACACTTCTTCAAGTAAACTGTCCAGTTCGTGAAAAGGTTCTGGATTGAAACAAATTGAAGATGATTTTTGTAATGGGAATGTTGTCATTTTCTTTCACGTATTATTTGCATTTATTAATCAATGAACCCTTAGATGGAATGAAGAAACGTGAAAACAGTTACAAGGACCTAAATTTACCCCCAATTTAAATTGTTTTTACAAACCCATCCGGATTGATGGTTTCCCACAACCAAGTTTCAGGGAATTCCTTTCGTACTTGTGGCACAATCTTAAACTCTGCTACAGCGTTGGCTGGATTGGCTGCCATATAATCGTTTCTGGCCATCGTAAGCGGTAATCTTTTTCTTCCATTATATCCAACTTTTTTGAGCGGAGAGCGACCGCGAAATTGGAAGTGGGTTCGCACTTTCAATTGAATTAGAAGAATTAGTTAATCGAAAATTGCAAACTAATTGATTTATTCATGTGATGGAGTGACATGAGCGCCATGAACATGAAACAAACAGGCCAACCATTCACATTTACTAGAAGCCTAATATTACGCCCAAATAATTAGAAAGCGTCTTAAGAGTACAAAATCATCTTTAAATATATTGAAGTTGTAGGAACATTGACTGTACAAACCCATCCGGATTGATGGTTTCCCATAACCACGTCTCTGGGAATTTCGTTCGAATAACTGGCTCAATCTTAAATGCAGCAACAGGCGTGTAATCCATATCGAAAGAACGATAATCAACCTCCACTTTTATTTTATTTGTGGATATAAACGAAAAGATTACCAATTTATTATACGTAAATATTGTTTGTTAAGGAATTAAATGAAAACACGATGATTTCTATAAATTTTGGGAAAATTGAAGAAATCATGGAACAACTTCTAAGCAATATCTTAGAATAAAACAAATCCAAAAGCTACTAAATTAGTAGGGCAGTCTTAAATTAGGAATTATTTACGACCAAAACCTCACAGTTTCAACAACGGATCATTTTTACCCTTCTTTGATATTCTCCCAAAGCCAAGTTTCTGGGAAGTCTTTTCTCACTGATATTTCTGGTAATTCTTCCCTTCTTGTCACAAGGGGGATTGCTCCAAAAGTTTGAATGTTTCCGGGCCCTGCCTGAGGTCGGCGCAATGGAATCGTAAAATATTTTTCTGGGTTCAAAATTTCTTATTATTATAGTTTTTCTTTCAAGTATGAGATCTTGTCGACAGTACCACGAACCGTATGAGTGTAACAATTTCTTGCGGCAATTTTGATCGAATCGGTAATTGTGCCAATTTTTCAACTTACATTTCTTTATGTGATTGGTCGGTTTTTAGTTTTTGGAATTTTGGATTTGATTGAAGCTCAAAATGATTCCCCAAAAGTTAGTAGTTTTAAATTAACAATTTTTAAGATATGTTTACTGACTGAAATGAACAGCCTATAATTTTGATTTTAGGTTGGCTGCATAGACTTTTTAAAAACAGATTTTAAATTTTGTTTGAGGTAACACAATTTGCACGAATTTCTGTTAACTGTCGAATATATGTGAAAAAGCTTAATTGATTCGAGACATATAAACATTACCTTCAAAAAAGTAACTGAAGTGATTACAAAAAAAAAAAAATTCTCAAATAAAACAGTCAAACAAAGCGTCTCGGTTGCCAAGAAATTTTGCGTGATTACAAACAGTTACAGAATAGAAACTGGTTGTCAGCAAATAAATCTAATCTTGGAACAACCTTCATCATAATACAATCAATAAAGGCAACAAAAAAAATGCATAAAAAAACAAAATATTTGTGCATTATGTAATTGAAGTGCGAACCCGCTAAGAATAAAAAACATTTAAAAAAATACAAGAAGGTCTACCCGGTATCATTATAGTTGAACCAAATCCATGTCTCCACAAATTTATTCCTTAATTTGTTTTCTCTTTTTTGATTATTTTGTTTTATTTTGAAGTTTTGAATAGGGATAATTGCAGATCTCGTCAGTAAAGAGATATTTTTAAAAAAATTTACAGGCCCTAAATTATGCTGGTCACCTATTGGTACTGCATGCATTTCTTCAACTAAAAAGCCGATAAAGTAAAATTTTATGTTTTTTAAAATGTTTTGTGTAAATAAAGCTTAATTTTCAACACGATTTGACACAAGAACTGTTGAGTTTCACGTGTTTTAAAAAAAAAATAATATTTTAAATTTAGTTCGGAATTATTTACAGTAAATCTAGTCCTTAAATGCATTAGATATTAATAAAATCAATGTAACATATGTCTAAACTACAATGAATGTCATCATTTGTGTTCAATTATGTGTGTAAAATGCATCTAAATGCATCTGTCTTTGATTTGTGTGTTTGTGTAATTGTTAGAATACATTTGGTGTTAGATAATTGCATTTGTGATTAGTTTCTAACTATTGCCACCCATTAAATGGTAATGAATGTGTAAATTGTTTAATGTTGTGTGTTTTTGTATAAAAAATGTAAACATGTTTCAATCATTAAAAAAAAACTTACCACGAATTTCGCGTTTTGTGTTGCTTAAAACAACAGCGTTGGCGCTCTGAAATCAAATAAAAAAAATTTAGATCTTAATACCTGTCAAGGTGAATGCCAATTACCTCAAAATCTGCAACACTATCATCACTACCATAATAACCCCTCCATCTCTGTTGTCCGGGAGCAGCTTCAGTGTACTTCTCCATATCCTTGAATACGTCGCTCTTCGACAAATCGTTACCACTCTTCAGCAGCATGACACTCTGATCAACGCCCAACAGGCCGACATATGAGTTCGGCTTAGTCGTGATGGTCAGATCGATCTCATCACCAGGACGTGCCTGCATCGTTGACATCTCGACGCGCATAAAGTTCTGCAAATCATCACCGAAATCAATCTCCACCTTGTCCGAAATGATGTTGCCATCGTTCAAGTAGTAAACGACAAGTTGTGCCTTTGGCACCATAGCGAATGTGCCCAGGAACTTGAAAACGTGAATCTTGCTCTGTGGCACTTCCACCGTGTTAGATACAATAATGTCACCACGTCCCAGAATCTGATAGGTGAACATGTCCATTGGCTTGTTGGAGCGCACCTCCACGTTCACTTCTTGATTGATCATCGGCACAGGTGTGAGCACTTTGATTTGCACCGACGAACCCCATCCCTCCTTCTTCTTGTCTGAACTAAATGAACCGACAAACTCTTTGACGTCCTCGTAGCTGGCTTCGACCACTAGTGACTTGACTGATTCAGGTGGCGTCAGTTTGACATCGACCATTGCATTTTCGTCCAGCTTAAACTCCTCTTCGGTGGGATTGTCGAAATTGTATGTGTTGCTGTAACGCATTGTCAATGGGGTCTTGATGTTGCGAATTGGAGCTCCATCGTGATCTACCACTTTCAACTGGAAGATTTTGATTTTTTTTTTGTTATAAAGAAATCTATTTCTTTGAATTAAATTGTGTGCCTACCGTGAAGTAAAGAGGAAGTCCTGATTTAAAGCTCTTCGGCTGGTTGGCGACTACGATTTTGTGTGGATACTTGTGCAAATTAACAGATGTCTTGCCATCTTGCTTGCGTCCAGTCAGCTCCTCCTCGACGGTTGCCTCAATTACTATCTCACGATCATAATCCTCAGCCAGCTTTAGTTCATCCCTGATGTCGAACTCAACGGCAGCCTTGCCGTCAATTGGCATCACCTTGCGGACAATAATGTTCGAGAATGGCTGGATGGCACCGTTGAATGAGGGAAAGATTGAGATTGTGGCCTGGCCGTTGACGCCCTTGCCGTAGGTGTATTTGGCGCGGATGGTAGCGCGTAATTTGCCATCCCTGAAGATGACGTGCTTGTTGGAGTCGATGGTCACTTCGAATTTGGGCAGAACATATTCAGCCACTTCGATTTTCTTCTTTTCCGTCTGAAATAAAAATTGTTTAAGATTATTAAAGAAATTTTTCAGTTTGACAAAAACTGAACTTACAATGTTCATGACTTGAATCTCAAACTCCCAATCGCCGAGAACAGGATCATCAGACAACTGGAATTCATTGGTGTAAACTCCTTTGGTGAATTCGGCGCCAAGCCATTGCTTAATTCGATTATCTTTGCCATCCTATAAGAAGGTGTCTCAATAAGTCAAAACATAAGAAAGTGGAGTTAGATGAAATTACATTAAGGTAGATGTTGACGCTTCCTTCGATTGGCGCTGGCTTCATATTGGGATCCAGCAGTAAAATACGATAGTTGATGAGATCTCCTGGCTTGTAGATAGCCTTGTCTGTCTGCACAAACACCGAGAAGCTCTTCTTTACCAATTCCACGTCGGTGGCGTTGTCGAAGATCATGCCCTCGGTGCCATTGGCAAACAACTTGTACTCGGCATCAGGCAGATCTCGCATCTACATGGAAGTTAGAGAATTTTAGCAATCGCTTGCTTGTGTTTTGAGTGTACCTACCTCAAGCATAACCATCTTTGTGGTGCCTGGTTCTACAGTAATTTCCTTATCGTTCACATAATCTTGATTGGAGGTCATGACACCAACGGTCATTTTGGCGGGAGTTGTCGTATTGTGGATGGTGACGGCGATATGGTACTCTGAGTTGGGGCGGATGTATTTGGAGGCAACTATCATAAAGTTTCTGTTCGGGGAAAGATAGGGCATTGAGTATCTTAGGAAATTTTGTTTAAAAGTATCAATTTCTTGTAGAAAAAGCCTAAGAAAAACTTTTAAATCAATAAGATATGATGGATCTCATTGACATTATCTCCTATTGATAAATAAATAAATGTATGTAACATTTAAAACAAAATCATTTCAGTAGAATTGAATTTTGTTCATTGCATGAGAAAAAAAAATGTTGACCCATTTAACCTATTCCCCCGGATAAGAGTAATCATCTTTTCATAATTCACTGAATTTGTAGTTAATTAATATTCGGTTTAATCAGTGAGAGTAAAGCTAGATAACTTTTTTTTTGTTTTGTTTGTGATTCATGGAAAAAATTATAAAATTATCTGATGAACGGCACGATCGTAATTATGTTGTTTTTCCTAACGATTGGGGTTTCCCCCCGGAACATTTCCCAATTTTGGGCTACTAGTTATCAGCGTCACATGTTATAATCTAAAAAAAAATCATAATTCATTACATTTCAATTAACTATTATTATTTGAACCTAATCAACACATTGAGACGCAGAAATGGGGAAAAAAATTAAAAAAAGAGGTGGTTCAATCGACCGTTTAAATTTAAATTAAGTGCTAAAAATCGTAGCAAAAATAGCTTCAGCCGCTTAAAATTAAAATGCTTAAAAATCGATTAAAAGTAATGAAATAAATGCGAATTCCTCACAAACAATTTGGCCAATCATTTTCAGAAACAAATCAATTAGCATCTCAAGCTTTTGAGCATCAAAATGTCGCTCCAAAAGTGTTTGTAACGACAGTTTAAGGCCATCTGTCCCACACAACAAACCAAACATTCTTAAAAGGTGTAAATATTAGCTTACCGATGACTAAGTATGGGGTTTTCTTATCCCCAACACTTTTATATGGCTGCTAAGTTTTCCAGTCATAACCAAAGGTTGTCTTTAATTGTATGTAAATGCAAATCAGTACAGGGTGGTTCACCGTATTTTCCCCCACTTTCTGAGACAAAATAATTAAGAAAACCAGTGCCGGCATTTTTGATGTACAAGCAGCAAATCCAAATAACTTTGAGTAAATTTTATGTTAGCAACGTCTTCGATTTGTATTCACACTAAGCAAAGAGTCTTTACTGTTCTAACTAAGATTACGTCAGTATCTATCGCATTGACCAGCAGAAAAAAATCATTTATCTCGTGTTTTGTGATGTTTAATTTTAAACGAGTCTCAGACTTACAATCTAAGGTCTTGACCATGTGTTTATTGTGTATATTATATGTTTGTTGATGTTTTGTTTTTATTACTAGGAAATTACCGTCTTGGTGTTGTCACATATTAAAGTTATTAAAGAACCGATTTAATCTAGCTATAGTTGCAATTTTGTTTGAGTAATTAATTATAAACTCAAATTGCACTCAAACAGCTCTTTAAGTCAAGTTTTGTATGCATTAAATGCAATTTCTAGTTCTTTACTTACTTAAACTTTACTTTTTAAGAAAGTTTTTTGTCATTGAAGTAAATATATTTCGCTTAAGATTAAATTGTTCATCAAGTTCATCAAACCGAAAGTTTTAAGAACATAAATTTGGAACGTTTAAGAAGCCAAACGACTCAGCATTACGACTTCTGCAGACAGAAATTTTATGTAAGAACATTTACAATTAGATTGCCACATACGGCAAAGGAACCAGTTTAAGAAAACATAATGACGAAAAAGGTTCTTGACTTTTAATTACTCGCTAAATATTTTATTGAATCATAAATTGTATATTAAACCTGTTACTGACAAGATCATCTAAGGAGCTTTCATCGTCTTAACTTTGTCCAGAATTAAACCTGATTTTGCACGAAACCCAAAATGCAATGTTTCAATGGACGTAATTTACGAAGAAATCGGCATTCCCCAAAGCAGCAAGAATACATAAAAACTTTAGACATTTCAACTTTACAATCTTTCTTGCAAAATTTTGCTTCGCTTTATCTTTTATGAGTCTCAACCAAAAACAAAAACAAAAAAAAACAACAACAAAATTTACGTGTCTCATCAGATTCAACGCTTCAGGGGAAGATGCCTCTGGAAGAGATAACCGACGCGAAGTATCTAATGCAGGCAAATCTTGGCAAAAAAGCAATTTCGTTTGGTTGCAAATAAATGTTCTTGGCAAAAATTGAAAAGATAACACAAAAATCCGGTTCAAGAACAAAGGACAAATGAAAGGAGACGCAAAAGCATCGTCCGTCTTCGGTCTGGATGACCACATAGCCCTGGGCCACTGAAGACGTATCTTTCATTTGTATAGTTTTGGTTTGTCCGGCTTTTCGGTCACCCGGTGCGACATCAACAAACTTTCGAAAGCCGTCCAGCATTGTTGTGAATATGAAGTCAGCCAAGCGCATAAAGCGCGTCTCAAACGACGTCTTTGCTGGTTTTTCTCTCTACACTCTGTTTGTTTTAAGAACATGGATGTTTTTTGTTTTCAAAATTAATAATTAGCAATAATTCTGACTTGTTGACGACTGACTTTATGAATATTCGAAGGCGTCTTGCGCTCACAGAACTGGTATATGATTCAATTATCCTCCACCGCACATGTTCAAGGTCAACGGATTATAGGCACGTCTTAGCTCTTGATTCTCTGAGAATTGAATGTGATTGAATGTGATTTCAATGCGAACACTTAAGCAATTATTGCCAATAAAATCACTCGCTTAGACGTGTGGATGAGCCATTCAGTATGTAGCTGGAAAATCACGTATGTTTGTTGAAAACACAACAAGACGCCCAATTAAACATGTGAAGCAGTTGTCGCCAACACACAGGTATGCCGCCAAAAAAGGTAAATCAACTAGGCACATTGGCCAATGCGATGATGCATATAGGCAAAAATGCCTAACGTCCACACGGTGCGCGATCGCTCACTCGATTCGCGTGCATACATATGTCGGACGTGTGCACTTGGAGATGACGGAAAATAAAATAAGAATTGAATACTGACCCCTCGCCACAAACGGTGGCCACCAGAGCTGCCACAAACACAATTATCACACTTTTCGGTGACATCTTAGTCACGCTATTCCGTGTTAACCAACAAATTAAACGCGTACGATCAGTTACAGATCGCGTCACTTCTAGCTGCAGAGGAAAAATTAAGTCGCGATCACTTCGCGGCACACTTCAATGCTTGTACAAACGATCCAGTGTTTCGGTGATGACTGAAGTCGATCGTGAGATTTGTGCTCAATTTAAGCTCATGGTTGGTGGGAGTTCGAGGCAACATAAGTGATCGGCTGTCTGTGTGCGTGCGTGTGAAGAGATGTGTCGCGCTTTTTGTTTTTTTTTTGTTGCGGCACATATGATTCATTATTGGAAGCTTTACAGGGTGTTTTAATGTAAACAAAATTCAGCCCAGATCAATGCAATCGACTTCCTTGCAAATGTTGCCAATCTAAGACACAAGCGCATAATTGGACCAGAATCAAGGTAATTTTAGGAAGTAAAATAATATAAAACAATACAATTTCTTTATCTCTTTAATGTTTCCTCAATGATTGATTAGAAATGCAAACAAATCATTGTTAGCAGCCCAGCGCATCGCAATCATCTCCTTCACAAATATCGCATATAGAAGATCCTGGAGCTTGGTAAAACATATTAGCTCGTTTCGCTAAAAATTAAAATGAAATATTTAAAAAATCTGGCCTCTATAAATAAAAAATAAAAATACAATTATCATAGAAGTCATAAAGGATGATTGAAGCTGGTATCTGGTTGGCGACCTTGGATGTCCTTGGAGCCTTGATTGTGCTGCAGACGGGATATGAAGTCAAACTGTTGTAATAGATAACAACGACAGTGTCGGAATCTTTGGTCTCGGATTTTTTGATGCCCTCAGTTGGCAGGGTTTCCAGATCGGCTGTGTATCCACTGGGCAAGGATATCTCCGCCACCGCCATGTTGGATTCAGTATCGTTATCCAGTGGAATATAACTGAAATTCTATTGTATTTAAATTTTCTTAACACATATTTGACATTTACCTTGAGCAAACGTCGAATTGCAAGTAATCAGGATTTGTGTTGCCTGAAATCAAGAAAGTTATCCTAAATCTCGGAAAGGCGCCACTAACATCAACATTGTACTGATAAGACAACTGCAAAATTGCGAAGCCACTTCCACTTGCAGTGAAATTAACTTGTTGGACAGCTTCAGAGATCTGTAAAATAATTTGTTTAAAGATAATTATTGTTGTTAGTACGGATAAATACTTCTTGCGACTGCATTGTTAGTTTGTTGCCCTCATCAATTTCGAACCCGACACTGGAGCCAACATCCGGCAAACAATCTATCTGCAAATTCGTTTGGCCACTTCCAATGATTTCGGCGAATCGCGCCAACGCAGAAAGTCCCACGACAGTGTCTTGTGTGGATGCAAATCCACCGGACGCAGTTTGTTGGCTAATCAGCCATCTAACGATTGGAATGGCTCCTGTAATGTGGCCAGCTTGAAGATGTGCCAACAGAGCATATGCGGTCAGCTCAATGTCAACGGATCTGGGTTGCGACAGCCAAGGGTTGGACTGTTCCGAAGATGAAACCGGTTGGTTCCAGTATTTGTATTCGGCTAAATTTAAAGTTTTTTGATTAATCTCCAGAAAATTGTGGTTTTCAAAGAGTACTCACATGTTGTTATGGCCTGATTGTTCAGAAGCTGAAGAGCTATTGATTTGCCGGGATGGTCAGCCAACTGAAAAGCATATGCCACAATGGCTAAAGTATAAGGATCGATAAGTGTGGTTATATGGCTGAACAAAAAGCTTAGAGCTTTGTTTATCTGGGCTGTATATCCTGCGAGATGGGTCTGAAAGATTAAACATTTAAAAAATGATAAATGAAAAGTAATCTTTAGATATACCTCAATTAAAGATATTGCAACATAAGCAGTCAGAGCAGCTCCACTAGCAGAACCTCCTTGCATATCCTTGTGAATTACATTTCCTACCTCTGGGAAATGACCATCACTAGCCTATTTTGGAAAAAAAAAATTAAATTCTATAAAAATTCAACATTATCCCAGAACGGAACTTACCTGCACTGATGTTAGGAATTGAAGTGCGGTATTAATTACATTTCCATCAACATTCGCAAAAGGTGCTGCCTGGATAAAGGATCTTACAACAAAGGCTGTCAACCAAGTACTTCCACTCGAATCAGACATTCCGAAAGCACTAAAGGAACCATCAATTCGTTTATAGGCCAATTCTCTTTGGTAACCATCTTCAATATTGGCAACTGCTCGAGACCTAATGGCTGGTGTTAATTGACCAGAAACCTAATTCACCAAGTTTTTTTTCTAAGAAAACAATCCTATTTGTGTATCTTAACTTACTGTTAAGTAGATAAGAGCGATGATATTCGGCACCAGAGTGATCATATTTTGCTCTCCACATCCGTAGGGAACTTGGATTAGCTTATCCAGATTTGACAAAATTGGACCAAGAATATCACCTAGAATTTTTACCAGTATTAAGAACATTCTTAACTACTCCAATTAACCCACCAATAACAGAGAGAGATACTGATGTAGAATTAGCAACAACAAATTCGGGCATATAAACATTTAGAGATCCTTTTTGATTGGTTCCATTTTCAATGTTTATGAAAACTGCATCGTTTCCATAGCGCTTTAGTCCTTCTGGTTCCACGGGAAGGAGCTTCTCAATGGCATCTCCAGCGATGGGTGTTTGGGCCACAACATTAATTTTCATTAGTCCCAGTTTTTCAGGTTTTACCAAAAATTCAACGGAGACTCCTTGATTCGATGGAGCTCGAACCAGCTTCGTTTTGTTATTCGCTGTGAAAAATTGCGAAATTATAGTTTTCCTGACAATTTTTTAAAAACTTACATTGTATTCCGGATGGACCCATGACATTAACAAAAGAAAACTCCTCAGCCGAATTGTCAAGTGTGACCTCTGCGACGACAGCCGAATCCATATAATTGAAGACCAAAATCTGAATTGCAAGAATTTCGCCACGCTTCACAGAGTACGGAAGATTTAGTGTCATAAAGAATGGCATGAAAACTTTAACATTTGTCGGTTGTTTTGACAGTCCCAGGCCATTCTCGTTACTGATTGAGAAGCCTGTTAGTACCCAGGATGTAATTGTGTCTGGAACGACGCTTTGAATTGTGATGTTGCTGTTCCTAAAATATTTTTTGCAACTTAATGTTAGACACACTATTTTTAAGACAATCCTTACGCGGCATCTTCAATGTCTGTCCATAACCATGTTTCAGCAAAATTCTGGCGTAGGACAGGTGCTGTAGCACCTGAACCTCCACCCTCAGGTTGTTCTGTTTCTGGTTCCATAGTTGTCTCAGTCCAAAGTTCACTTGCCATTGGCGGTTCTGACATTGTTGGCATTATTTCATAATCTATTTACGATTATATAGTTTCCATAAATTAAATTCATTAAATTTTTGTATTAATATCACCTGAATAGAAAGGTTCATGTGTCGTTATGAATGGTCTTTCCATTGCAGGAATTACGTTGCTTAGAACGACGCAGCTGGCAGTCTTTAATGAAAAGAAAATAGTTACGACAAATTCAAGATATTTTTTATCAAACTTACTTCAAAACTTTGCGGTGTATTCGGATACCATTCAGAATCAAAATTATAAATGGAAGGACTCATGAATCCTTGAAGTTCCCTAAACACATCGGAAATCGCCAAATCGTTACCACTTTTTAGCAGCAAGACACTCTGGTCAATGGCTAAGACTCCCACATATGAGTGCCTGGTTGTGGCCAGTGAAATGCTCACATTGGCTGCTGGCCGCACTTCCTCTGGTGCTGAAATTTCAATATTATTCCCAAGGATTTGTCCAACATTTATGGACAGAGTAGCTGCATGAATGCGACCGTTTTCCAGATAACGCACCAACAAGACAACTTGTGGCGCAAAGCGGCCTTGGGCTTCAAAACTGATGACGTGATTTCTTTGGTTGTAAACACGAACTAATCTTGACAATGATAACGAGCCACGGGCGACAATATCATAGCTGAGGACATCTATCGGTGTTGTGGATTCTATCTGCACACTGATTATATCTCCGATTTGAGGGCTGGGTGTCAGTAGAGTTAGACGTAGAGGCACCTCAGCCGGTGCATTTCCCCGGCTAAGCGAAGTTACGAAAGTTGTTTGTCCGTCAAAAGATGCCTACAAATTGGGTTTTTAAGTACCAAGCCTTAACAAATGGAAGTGGGAAACTTTACTTCAATATAAATGTAAGTAACCCTTGTGCCCACAGAAATATTCACATTCGCCAGGCCATTAGAATCGAGTGAAAGGTGCGGTAATGTCTCTCGAATGTAATCTGGCCAATATTGATAGTAAGTTACCGAAAGTGGCAGATTTGAGTTCCTCAATGGTGCTCCCATGTAATCGCTTACTTTGATCTGAAATGTTGCATATAATTTATTGAGGAACATTGAAAGCAAGCTATTTCAGACCTGAAATTGGAGGTGACCATCTACAGGTATCTCTAGTCGACTAAGGCCCACAAGTTGAAATTGGTATTTACTGCTGACTACCATCACGTTAGCCGACTGATTGTATGCTTTGCCAGTCATGAGCTCCGTGATAACTGCAACTATTTGCAGTGGAGTGTCCCAATATACCTGCAAATGAAGATCCCTTACAATGTTGAAAGTGACATCGGCACTTCCATTCACGTATATGTTGTCCCTTTGAGCTATTCGTCTTCCATAATTAAATATGCTAATTGATCCAGTTCCTTCCACTGACTGTCCATAAGTGTAACTAAAGAATGTTAAGAGTTTAAACTAAATACATTCACAAGAAACTTAAAATCTGTTACGTGGCACGAATTACAGCAGCTAGATCGCCATTGTATATAACGCGAGGAGACGTGTCAATGGTCACAGCGAACGTGGGTAGAATATATTTGTCCACATCAAAGGATTTTGACTTTACAACGGTTCCAGTTGAATCGAGCAGTGAAATGGTCCACTTGCCCAAAACTGGCAGTGTTGATAGCTGAAAGTCACTTTTGAAAACGCCCTTTACAAAAGCAACATCACTGATCTTCTGGATTTGATTATCAGATCCGTCCTTTATGATTATGCCCATGTCAGACGGATTTATGGGTTTTGTGTCAACATCCAGGGCCAAAATTCGGAATCTTAGCAAATCTCCAGGCTTATAAATTGCTTTATCGGTTTGCATTAAAAAGAAGCTTTCTTTGGGGACAAAGTATAAAGCTTTTTGTTGCGTGAAATTTAAAAATCCTTCACTGTACGCACCGAGAAAATAGCGGGCAGGATTAAGATTTCCTGTCTAAAACTCGACAGATTATATTAAAAGGATTTTAAAGTCTTCGACCTGTGATACTCACCAATAACGAAACAGTCACCTGATTGATGTATTTCACTTTGACTGTCTTCTGCAAGACGTAGCCAGATTCATTTCGAATCCCGAATACCACTGTTAGAGGGCATGTTAAGTTGAAGAAGTTGGCAGTAATTCTGTATTCGCTGTTTGGACGAACATATCTGGATCCAACTATCATGAAGTCTCCATGTTTGCACACTGGCTTTGGCTTCGGTCCACAATTGCAATTGCCATTCACTATACTAACTAAAACTGCGCAGTAAATTAAGATAGTTCTAACGCGAAACATTTTCATTTTGTGGTAAACCAATCCACGAGGTCAACTCTTATATAGAAAATCCTTTGACACGTTTAAACCATTAATTTTTTTAAACACTTATTAAAACTAATTTCTATAATCCAAGTTAAAAAGTCGTGAAATACTAATTAAAATAATGGGGGGCCATTAATTCTCAAATCTTAAGTAGACAGGGTTTTACTTACTCAATAGTCTCAACTCTCAAGTTTATTACCTCTTGCATAAGGAGGGCTCTTTATGGAAGCGATTATTACCAGAAGATCAGCTTATTAGAAAAATGTTCTTACCAAATGTTCCTCGAAAGTGGGTATGAAATGAACCTGTAAAACACTTTTATTGTTGCAAATCTCTTGAAGTTTAGTAATAATTCCAAATCAAAATTAACGCATGAATAAGAAAAAGATGGATCTTAAGGCCATGTTTAAGTAAATATTGCGAGACAAGTACGTTTCTTCAATCCATGATGCCCCAAATTTTATTGATAAAAATTTTACGTCTCTTAGGAGATAGAATCCATTCGCTATCGCAAGAGTAGTTAAGTAAAATAAAAGAACATTAATCATTTCAATATCTCTTAAATATTTCTCCTGATTTAATAGAAATGAAAACAAATCATTGCTAGCAGCCCAGCGCATCGCAATCATCTCCTTCACAAATATCGCATATAGAAGATC